>JAOTQJ010144716.1:0-35302 GCA_025642045.1 Solanum sejunctum | reverse complement strand
TATTTTCTTAAGGGCATGTCAAATGTAGAAACACCTTATAATATGTATAGAAAGTGCATAGATATAGGTTGGTTCTCTTGGGCCTTACCGGCAGCAGGAGCTAGTCCGCCCTAACGAGACTTTGGGCATGACAATGTCATTCTTGGGATGGATTGGTTGTACGCATATGATACCTATATTGATTGTTGAACTCATAGGGTCAACTTTTAATTCCCAAATGAACCCATCCTTGAGTTGGAGAGTCATGATGTGGTGGTAAAAGGTAGGTTCATCTCTTGAATTAAAGCTCATAAATAGATCTATAAGGGGTGTCTCTGCCATCTTGTGAGGGTTAGGGATGCGGAGTCCAAGGTCCTTCCCATAGAGTCAATTCCAGTTGTAATTGAGTTTCTTGATATCTTTCTAGATGACTTTCTAGTAGTTCCTCCCGAAAAGGAAATAGATTTTGGTATGGACCTCCTCCCCAATACTCATACCATTTCTATTCCCCCTAACCGTATAGCCCCGGTGGAGTTAAAGGAGTTGAAGGAATAATTGAGGGACTTGTTAGAGAAGGGTTTTGTTAGACCTAACCAATCCCCTTGGGATGCACCTGTGTTATTTGTGAAGAAGACGGACAGGTCTCCTAATATGTGTATTGACTATGGACAACTCAATAGGGTCACCATCAAGAATAGGTATTCTTTTCTAAGAATTAATAATTTGTTTGACGAATTGAAAGGGGCTATCCACATCTCTAGGATTGATCTTCGGTTCGGGTATCATCAAGTGAAGGTGAGGGAGTGTGACATTCCTACGATTGCCTTCCAGACAAGGTATGAGCATTATGAATTTGTGGCTATGTCTTTTGGGTTGACCAATGCACCGGCCATCTTCATGGATCTTATGAATAGGGTCATCAAACCCTACTTTGATTCATTTCTTGTGGTGTTTATTGATGATATTTTCATATGTTCTCATGGTGAGGAGGAGCATAGGGCATATTTGAGGGTTGTGTTGTAAGGATTGAGGGAAGAGAAGCTATATGCTAAGTATGAGAAGTGTAAATTTTGGTTGAGGGAGGTTGCCTTCCTAGGACATATGGTGTTGGTGAATGGTATTAAGGTGGATCCTAAAAATATTGATGTGGTTAGAAATTGGCCTAGACCATTAATCCTGTCGGACATTAGGAGTTTCTTGGGCTTAGTGGGTTACTATCGAAGGTTTGTGAATAGGTTCTCTTATGTTGCTTCTCTTATGACAAAATTGACTCAAAAGAAGTCTAAGTTTTTGTGGACCGATGAATGTGAAAGGAACTTCCAAACCTTAAAAGATAAGCTTGTGTCGCTCCTATATTGTCACTATCGGATGGGCTAGAGGGATTTGTTGTGTATTGTGATGCTTCTAGAATTGTTTTGGGTTGTGTTCTAATGCAAAATGGTAAGGTGATAGCCTATACTTCTCGACAACTCAAAGTGCATAAAAAGAATTATCCTACTCATGATGTTGAACTACCTGCCATGGTATTTGCATTAAAGATTTGCGTCATTACTTGTATAAGGTGCATGTTGATGTGTTCACCGGTCATAAGATCCATAAATATGTCTTCACTCAAAAAGATCTCAACTTGAGGCAAATAAGGTGGTTAGAACTTCTTAAGGACTATGACATGAGTGTGCATTATCATCCCGGCAAGGCAAATGTGATTGCGGATGCCTTGAGTAGGGTATCTATGTGTTACCTAACTCATGTTGATAGTGGTGATAAAGAGGTGGCTAGTGAGGTGCATCAGTTTGCTAGATTAGGGGCTAGATTTGAAGATGTTGGTAATGGTGTTGTTGTTGTTGATGGTTCTAAGTCTTCCTTGCTTGATGAGGTGATAGCAAAACAATATCTTGACTCTCCCTTGTTAGAATTGAAGGCCTTGGTGAAAGAGGGCAAGGTGGAGGTTTTCTCCCAAGGGGGACATGGTGCCCTCAGGTACCAAGGTACATTTATGTGCCTTATGTTGATGGTTTGAGGGAGAAAATCCTTGATGAGACCCATGATTCTTCTTATTCTATCCACCCCAGCTCCACCAAAATATATAGAGATTTGATGGATGTGTATTGGTGGGGAGGCATGATGAGAGACATTGCTGAATTCATTTTTGATTGTCATAGTTGTCAATAAATCAAAGCAGAACATCGAAGGTCGGGTGACCTAACCTAGGACATAGAGGTTCCTACTAGGAAGTGGGAAGAGATTAATATGGATTTTTGTGGTTGGATCGCCCAAGAATAGAAAAGGTTTTGATTCCATTTGGGTTATGGCTGATAGGATGACAAAATTAGCTCATTTTCTACCAATTAAGACCATATATGGGGCTGAAAATTATGTAGGGTTGTACATCCATGACTTGGTAAGGTTGCATGGCGTTCCTTTGTCCACCATATCGAACTGTGGTACTCAATTTACTTCACACTTTAAGAGGTCCTTTCAAAGAGGTCTTCGTATAAAAGTTAAACTTACTATGGCCTTTCAACCTAAACGAATGGCCAAACCGAAAGGACTACCCAAAATCTTGAGGATATTCTTAGGGCTTGTGTATTGAAGCTTAAGGGTATTTTGGATGATCATTTTGAATTGATTGAGTTTGCCTGTAAAAACAGCTATCATTCTAGCATCGGTATGGCTCCTTTTGAGGCTCTTTATGGTAGACATTGTAGGTCATTGATTGGGTGGTTTGAGATTGTTAAGGTGGCCTTTCTAAGACCAGATCTGGTTATGGAAGCTCTTGAGAAGGTTAGAAGGAATAGAGAAAGGCTGAACACGGCCCAAAGTCACCAAAAGTCCTATGGCAATGTGAGGAAAAGGAATCTTGAATTCAAAGTTTGTGATTGGGTTTATTTGAAGGTGTCACCCTTGAAGGGTGTGCTTAGTTTTGATAAGAAGGGCAAGTTGAGCCCAAGATAGTGGGTCCTTATATGGTAATGAGGAGAATTAGCAAGGTAGCTTATGAGTTGGAATTGCCTAGTGAGATAGATTTGGTTCATCCGATCTTTCATGTATCCATGTCGAGGAAATGTGTGGTAGATCCTAATGTCATTGTACCTCTTGATGTTGCGGGTGTTGTTTAAGATAATTTGACATATGAAGAGGTTTTGGTTCAGATTTTATATAGATAAGTGAAATGGTTGAGGAACAAAGATGTGGCTTTCATTAAGGTCCTTTGGAGAGATCAACAAGTTGAAAATGCTATTTGAGAGGCCAAAGCAGATATTTAAGAGCGATATCCTTACCTTTTACACTTCACTAAAGCTTGAGGTATTAATCTATTTGTATGATTCAAGTCTTAAGTTCAGCCCTTATGTCATTGCATACATTCATGTTTAAATTGATAAGTTCATGATGATTTTACACCTATGATGAGATTTTTGAAATGATGTTTAAGTGCATTATTGTATCTCTATATGGGCTGAAATTTTCACGTTTATGTCTCTTATATATGTTTCTTTGCCATTCGGGGATGAATGTTCCCAAGGGGGAGATATGACGACCTCAAAAAGTGTCTAAAAATGTGCCTCGAAAGTGTTTGGAATCGTAATTTCCATATATCTAAAAATTTATGCGTGATATCAAAAATTCAACTTCATATTCTTGATCGGGGGTCATATTTAGTGTATGTTGGGTATAACCACAATTTAAGTGCAAACGATTAGCAATTTCAATTTTCCAAAAAATGAATTCCAAGAGGTTTTCGCACCCCTGGCGCGACGCGCCAAGGGCGCGCCTCTGTGTATTCTTTTGTCCCCTTTTGTCTTCACTCCAAGACTTTTAAGTCTTAGGTGTAAGTGTTCTCAAATGTGAAAATACCTATACTTAGCCATATTTCATCCTCATATCATTCTAAATATTCCCCAATACTCATTCAAATACTTAGACAAATATTTTACCCCTAAATTCAAGTCTCAAACCTCATCTAGATCTTAAGGTTCTTATCTAAGCTTCAAGTCTCCGTCTACAATCTTCATCAAGTTAATCTCCAAAGCTAAGGTATATGGATTTCCTTCATAGGTTCCTTTCACCTATGATGCACAAGCTTCCTTTTACTCAAAATTGCATGATTTTAAGATGATTTACTCATGGGTCTTATTCATTATGAAATTCACTGCACACCATATTTAGGTTTATGAAATTGTAACTATTTTAGCATATTTTGAGCTATGAATCCAAGACCTATTATAAGATTTGATGAAGGGTTTGATGTATATTGCTTTAGGATATTATCAAGTGTCTATTGAAGGTTTTACATTGAATTTTTTAGCATGATTTCACTCTTGAATTGCATAGTTTTATAGTAGCACTAAACACCCTCTAAGTATTTGATAAAATGTCCAATTATGGCTTATTGAATAATTGACGGTCCAACACAAGTATTATGAGTGGAATGACTATATGAGGATGAAATAATGATGAAATGAATATATGTGTATGGTATTCTCTATATAGTGTTAGAATGTGACCTTGCCCTACTCAGGGGTTGTGCTCTGGGTAACCGTGCCAAGGGGTTCGTACAGTGATAACCATGTTGAAGGGTTTGTATCTTGATAGCCATGTCGGGAGTTTTATACCCCGATAACCATGTGTGGTAGGGTGTGATGATCCACTAGCCACGTCGGGGGTTTGTACCTTGGCAACTATATCAGTGGGTTTGTACCTCGGTTACCAAGGGTAGTAGGGTGCAACGATCCACCAACCAATTGATGGAGTTGGTACCTCAATCACTAAGGGTGGTAGGGTATGATAATTCACCAATATAATAGTGGTCTCTTTTTACACATGTATTATATTATATGTAAGCATGTTTTACTTAAGCATCACTCATACATGCCATATTACTATAAGCTTATTCATTGCGTATGTTAAGCATTTTGTTTATGGTGCATATAACTTATTGTATTACATCCTAGATACTTTGTACATCCAAACGTACTAACACATACTCTGTGACATGATGTCACCATATAGGAACCGGAGCCCTACTTGAGCATCCTCCTCTATGTGACTAGTATGATATCACTCAAGCTTTTTGGTGACTTCTCTATTTCAGGGATGATGTTTATGACCTTATGCTATGTTCTAATACTATCTTTCCTTATGTATGTATTGATATGAGGGTGAGCCTAGTTGCTTGTCTTGGCCCTCGTTTTTATCTATGTAGTAGAGGTGTTGTTAGATATGTTATGTATGTATGCTAGGAGCCATGACTCTCTTGCTCTTGATGTTTATGATATGGAAGTTTAGCTTTAGTCCCAATTCCCCTTGTTTATGCTTATCTCTTATTGTCATTTTAATTGCTTCCATGACCAAGGATATGTACTGATATGCTGTGAGGCTTGTTTGTGGTTCCTTCAAGTTACCCATTCGCCTGTCACCTCTAGGACCTAAGCTTGGGTCATGACAGGATCGCATGAGCAAGTTCATCTCTGGCGTCTCTGATTTGGTCTCCAAGGAATGCAAGATGCTCATGCTAGTCAAAGAGATGTACATCTCGCACTTGATGACTTATGCAAGCAAATAGAGGAGGATAATTGTTTAGAGAGTACAAGGGAGTCCAACAGGGCTCGATTTGATGGTGGGAGCTACTCTCATACCAAAAGAGTGGTGGTTACAATTTTCAAAATGGATAAAAGCAAGATAGGCCAGGATCCACGAACATTCCTCCTCCTAGACCACTAAGGAAAAGGGGGTTGCTCCTAAGCCCCAAAGCCCAAGTTTCCCCAAGTATGGAAGACTCCACCAGGGAGAATGCCTAATTGGGTGCAATGTTTGCTTAAAATGTGGGAAGAATGGCCACTATGTCAAGGATTGTAGAAGTGGTGGTGCAAGGCCCCAAGGCCAAGGTGGGCAAGTCCAAGGCACCTAAAGGACCAATCGGTTCTATGAACTTTATGGTTGCCAAGAGGTTGAAATGGCTTCGGATGTTGTCACCGGTATGTTAAGAGGTTTTGATTATGATGAATATGTAATTTTTGATCCAAGAGCAAATTTGTCATTTATAACCCCATTTCTTGGCAATAATTTTTTTACATATTCTGAAGTCTTCCATGAGCCTAATGAGGTAAGCAACCTATAAGAGAGTCCATTGTTTCCTAAGGTGTCTATAGAAGTTGTCCCATCTCTATCTTGCATAAAGTGATATCTTGTGTCTTAGTTGAGCTTTCCATTGTAGACTTTTATGTGATTCTCAAAATAGAATGTTTGCATACCTCCTATGCTTCAATTGATTATAGAACCCGTAAAGTCAAGTTATAATTTCCAAATAAGCCAATTCTTGAGTGGGAGGGTAACACCTCTTCATGTAGTGGTCGGTTCATTTCCTTCTTAAAAGCTCATAAAATTATTTCCAAGGAGTGAATCTATCATTTAGTGAGAGTCAAAGCTGTCACTTCCAAAGTTCCTTCACTTGAGTCGATCCCCATTGTGAATGAGTTTCTCGATGTCTTTTTGGATGAGCTACTGGGTTCCTCCCGAAAGAGAAATAAGGTTTGGTATGGACCTCCTACCGAATGCTCAACCTACCTAAGTCCCTCCATAAGGAATGGCTCTCGTGGAGTTGAAGGAGTTAAAGGAGCAATTGAGGGATTTGTTGGGGAAGGATTTTATTAGACCTAGATGATCTACATGAGGTGCTTGAGTTTTAGTTATAAGGAAGACAGATGGGTTGCTTCGTGTGTGCATCAACTATCGATAACTTGATAAGGTCACCATCAAGAATAAGTATACTCTTCCTAGAATAGATGATTTTCATGATCAATTGTAAGAGGATATGCACTTCTCCAAAGTTAACTTGAGATCTTGGTATAACCAATTAAGAGTGAAGGAAAATGACATTCCTAAGATGGCATTTCGGACTAGATATGGTCACTTTGAATTTGTAGTGATATCATCTTGCCTCACTAATGCTCCGACTATATTTGTAGACCTCATTAATAGGGTGTTCAAGCCCTACCTTCACATGTTCATTATGATATTCATTGATGACGCCCTTATCTACCCCTGAGTTGAGCAAGAGCATATGGAGCACCTAAGGGTGGTATTGCAAACCCTAAGAGAGGAAACTCTTTATGCAAATTTTGATAAGTGTGAGTTTTATCTAGATGAGGTTGCCTTTTTTAGGCATATGGTATCGTATGATTGTATCAAAGTTGATCCTAAGAAGACAGAAATAGTGAGAAATTGCCAATTCAATTGACTCCTACTGACATAAGCAGATTCTCGGGCCTAGCTGTTTACTATAGAAGCTTTGTGCAATACTTCTTTTCTATTTCATCCCTAGTTACTAAGTTGACTCAAAAGAAAGCTAAGTTTGTGTGGATAGATGAGTGTGACAAAAGCTTTCAAATTTAAAGCATTGACTGGCTTCGGCCCCAATATTGACATTGCCAGAAGGAAATGATGGGTTCATCATGTCTTGTGATGCATAAAGGATTGGGTAAGGATGTGTGATAATGTGAAATGGTAAGGTGATTGCTTATGCCTCAAGGTAGATGAAAGTGCATGAGAAGAATTACCTGACTCATGACCTTGAGCTTATGGCGATGGTGTTTGCCTTGAATGTTTGGTTACATTACATATATAGGGTTCATTTAGATGTCTCAACTGACCACAAGAGCCTCCAACATGTGTTCACCCAAAAGTATCTCAATTTAAGGCCACAAAAGTGGTTAGAGCTACTCAAGGACTATGACATGAGCGTGAGGTATTACCTCGAAAAGGCCAATGTGGTAGATGACGCCCTTAGAAGAATTTACATGGGTAGTGTGTCTCACTTTGGAGATGATACAAAAAGAGAGTTCGCGAAATATATTCATAGGTTGGCTATATTAGGAATAAGGTTAAGTAAGTCCGAAAACAATGGAACAATGGTTCTTCATGGGTTCGCATCTTCTTTGATTGAGGTGGTTAAGACTAAGCAAGACCTTGATCCTTCCTTAGTTAAGTTGAAATCCTTAGTAAAGGATGGAAAGATAGAAGTTTTCCCATAAGGCAGAGTTAGGGTACTTCGATATCAAGGGAGTTGTGCATGCCCAATAATGGTGAGTTGAAGAACTTGATAATACAAGAAGCTCATAACTCCTCATATTCCATTTATCTCGGCACTATCTAGATGTATAGAAACTTGAGATAGATCCATTAGATGAATGGAATAAATATGGACATTAACCAACTTGTGTCCAAGTGTGCTAATTGCAAACAAGTCAAGGTTAAACACTAAAGGCCCAGTGGCCTAGCATAAAACATTGATATTCCTAATTAGAAGTGGGAAGAGACCATATGGACTTTGTCATGGGTTTACCAATGACCAAAAATCATTTTGACTCCATGTGGGTGATTGTAGACCGCATCATAAAGTCATCTCACTTTTTACCGATCAAGACTACATTTAGTGCCGAAGATTATGCTTGCTTGTATATCCAAGAGTTTATAAGGTTGTATCGTGTTTCATTTTTCATCACATTGGATCATGGATCTCAATTTACCTCTCACTTTTGGAAGTCTTTTCTAAAGGGATTTGGCACTAAGGTGAAGTTGAATACTTCTTTTCATCCTCAAATTGGCGGGCAAGCGAAAAAGACTATTCAGACATTGGAACACATGTTGAGAGCTTGTGTGTTGGATTTTAAGGGAAGTTGGGATGAGCATTTGCCACTTATTGAGTTTTCCAATAACAATGGTTTCCATGCAAGTATTGGGATGGTACCATTTGAGGCATTGTATGGTAGATGGGTAGATTGCCCATCGGATAGTTCAAAATCAGTGAGGTGGCATTAACATGACCATACTTAGTAATGAATGTTGTGGAGTAAATTAAAAGCATAAGGGAGAAATTACAAATGGCCCAAAGCCGACAAAAGTCCTACTCCGATGTGAGAAGGAGGGAACTGACTTCTAAGTTGGTGATTGGGTCTATTTCAAGGTTTCTCAAATAAAATGTGAGATTGGGTTTGGTAAGAAAGGTAAATTGAGCCCTAGGTATGTAGGGACCTATAATATAGTGAGAAAGGTGGGAAAGGTGGCATATGACTTGGATCTACCTAATGAGATGCATTTGATTCATCCAATTTTCCATGTATCGATGTTGAGGAAATTCATAGGTGATCCAAGCTCCATAGTTCCTTTGTATCATGTGAATATTGAAGAGGATTAGAGTTATGATAAGGTATTGATTGAAATACTAGACTGGCAAGTGAAAAAATCTAAGGCATAAGGAAGTTGTATCCGTTAAAGTGCTTTGGAGAAACAACAAGTTGAGGATTTTAAATAGGAAGTGGAAGAAGATATGCTGAAGTATTATTTTTATCTATTTCACTCTACTCAAGCCTAAAGTATTAGAAATTCTTCTTAAAACCTCTAATTCCTTGTATTTTTGTTTTACATGATGTATGCATTTATTTTTATGTTAATGGACTATTTTGAGACATGTTTTAAGTGTGGATTTTGAAACTTTTATGAAATGATGTTTAAGTTGTGTTTTTGCATGCATACTGGGTTATTAGCTGATGGTTTAATCTTTAGAGCCTACATTTAAGTGCATTCGGGAAAAATGTTCCTAAGGGGAAGAAATTATAACCCTTAGATTAGGAGTCTTAAGTGCAGAAAAGTTAGACAGAAAATGACTTGAAGTCAAGTCCATGAGGGTGACTTATAGCTCTGTAAGAGGAGTTACATCCTGAAGGTTCGACTTTAAACATGAACTTCAAGAAAGGAAAAAGGGTTAAGAGTATAGGGTAATCCACGGAACTAGTGATGGATGGTAGAATGGATGATGGTCCATAGATAAGGTCTTAAGTGAGACTATCAAATATGAAGGAAATTTGGATTTTCCTGAAAGTGATTTACGTGTTACTTGCAGGGCCATAGAATCCATTTATGTATAGCCCCTAACAAGGTTTTGTAGGTTTGATTTTAATAAAATGGTGTTAGGGATTTCAGAAAATTTAACAGAATGGACAAGACCTATGGTCCGTGGATCATTTCACGGTCCGTAAACGGGCTTTCATAGGTTAAAATCCAATAGTTTCAATGAAGGGATGTTTTGTCATTTTTGTCATTTCTACTCCTAAACCCTGTCATTTTGTAAGCAAAAGGACCCCAAAACCAACCATTAATGCCCTAGATTCCTAAGTTATTCTGTCGTTCTTCCACTCTAAAATTTCCAAAAGTAAAAAGGCACTCCTCTTCAAGAACAAGCTAAGGAGGCTAGGGTTTCTAAAGGGGTCTTCTCCTTTAATAGCAAATTTGTTCTTCCAAAGTCTTCTACGGTATGTGAGCTTGATTTATGGGTACCCTTCCACCCATAAAGCCCTCTTTTAAGTATTATACCTTTTCTTTAAGTTTTTGTAAGATATTATGGATGCTTATGATGATTTATGTTAATAAATGATATTCACTATCTCCTATGATACTTTTATTAAGTATATGCACATATTTAAGCTATTGATTATGACACCAATGATGAAATTGTTCTTGATGTGATGTTAACTATTTTACATGTCTTTAAACAAGTATGTTTTCATATTTTATGTGATTTATGATTGTTCCATCTAAAAGCCTAGACCACCTAGTTTTCAAGTAAAGCCTTGCATGTTTTATGATGATGATTAGAGAATCAAAGTTAAGTTTTAAAGCAATGATTTGTCAAAGATATAGGCATGCAAACATTTCTCTAAATATGGTTAAGAAAGGTCACCAAGATGAAAGGACAATACTCACTTGGTGGTTCCAAAAGTTTGATCTACTCCTATGATAGCTATTATGATTCTAAGTGATGTTTCAAAGATTCCATGGGATGACTTAGCACCGAGTAGATTTGAGATTGGGTTTCATCCCGTTAGTTAAGGAATAACACATTAAAGCTAAATCTAAAATTCCCTAAACATGTGCCACCATAGGAGCCCTTGTAGACTAGGTTAATGGATCCACGTAGTCCATTTATTCCAATTAGAAAGTGATCTCCCTGTGCCATCATAGGGGGTTATGTTGGATTCCATGTAACAGCTCACATGGTCTTACATGTCAGTTAAGGTCTTATCCCACAAGTTTATGATCCTATAAGTTTTCTCCATTAATGTTATTCCCATGCATTGACTCTCGTTTATATTTAGATATATTCTTTTTATATGCTTAAGCTCACTTTATTATCTTTCATCTCATATGTACCTCTATTTTATATTTATAAATGACAACATTAGAATGTCATTCATACATTACATGTCACATACTTAGTATATTCTAATGTACTAACATATATTTTGCCTACATGATTTAACCATGTAGGGAAAGGCACTCCTCCACCGGCTCGTGGCTAGTATTCAACGTTGAAGACTAGTACTTTTGTCTGTGGTGAGTCTTTATTTTGGGGCTCTACCATTTTGAATCCTTAGTTTGGGGCTCTACCATTTATACCTTTCTAGCTTGTGTAATATTTAAGACGATGTATTCATGGCCTTCTTGAGGCAATTATATTCTATGTTGTTAAACATTTGAGTCTTTTGTATTTGATGGAAACCGACCGTTATCGGTTCCATCCGTCAATATGTTAGTTGGTATGCTTTATAAACAAAAATATGTTAGCATTCCGTGATTTTTAATACTGCTTCATTGTCTTAATAAGGCCCATAGACCATTTCCTCATTTCACTTCTGCAATATTATACGTTTTGTGCATATAAATGCTTAAGATGCTTAAGATGGCTTGGGTGAGGTGCCTTCGGGTATCTTACTCGCTATGTGATGACTAGGCCCCTAGATCGGGTCATTATAAAACATATTACCCATATCCTGCATACGCGGGTGAATGTACATGTTTTGCCTTGAGTTTTCCATAGAGATTTCATTTCCTGGTGACCTCGCGAGGCTAGAGGACACTTCTCCCACTTGCTTAAAGAGCTCAAAAGGGTCAATATACATAAGGCTAGGATTGCCCAATTTCTTCACAAATTGCATCACACCCTTCATCACTGAAGGCTTTAACTACATCTAACCTATCAAGTGAAGCTAGACAAGGGTAAGAGGCAAAGACAATAAATGAAACTTAGAAAAAAGAGTTTTGGAAATTAGGGTCATTTTACCCGCCAAACAAGTTCAGTAAATCACCAAAATCATTCAGCATCAAAATGACTATCTCGAATTCAGCAATAATCAAAGTTCAAAAGAAATGTCATAGTTGGCAACATATAAGATCATTCGATGATCCACTTAATAAATTCGATGGTCAAATAGACCATCACCTAATGTGACAGAAACAAATCAAAGACTTAGAAAGCTAGGCAGTGTGTGTAACCTTTTGGTGTACTATCAAGTCAGCTTCGCTAACCAAATTGACCAATGCTAACTCTGATTGGTATCCCTAAACTCCAAAACTCCAAAATTTTTCTAAGCATTCATCAACAAAAAAGGAAGAGTTTTCCAACATGATCCTAGTCTCACTCTATTATTCATATCAACAGTATGATTTTGGATAAACATTAACTTGCCCTTCAGAATGACACCACCCAAACTATCGTTGGGCAAGTTAAAGATGCTCAACCAAAACCATGGGTTACTCAAACTTCACCTAAAGATACATAACTCAAACAAGTCAAACATAGGCATTCTAATTAGAAATCATAATATTTTAGATCATTGAGTTCAACATTCATTTTGTAAGATAAGCTCAACTTGTCAACATTCATGCTTTTTAACACTGTCAATCACCAATTTAAACTCAAGGTACCCTAATGGCTTAAGATTCATAGATATTACATCCCAAAAGCATAATACATAGATAAGGTGTCAGAATTCATATCATACAACACATGTGATACCTTTCAAACTGATATTCATAATAGCATCAAACCAAATAGACATAAAATCACATACCTGAGATGCCATGTGATAGCAATGGGAGTGAAGAAGATAGTGTTGAATTTTTTAGCATCAATCCCAATGAAAAAGAAAATAGAAAGACAATCTAGAGGAGTGTGTATGGTGTTCTTTAGAAGATTGGTAGATAAGGTGATGAAAAAAGAAAAAAACTTTAAGAGCATTTAAAGGGATACAGGTGAGACGTTTCAACTTTCGCATCATTATGCAGTCTTGTAGAGCACATTTAGTGATACACCAATTGTGCTCAAGTTCTACTTTTATTACCTTACTTGAAGCTTATCCCATAGACCAAAGAGAAAAATATTGTGAATCGCGTAGCCGACTCAGCGATCCACTGATTTGTTACCCTGACCGCCAAAATTTACAACACCTCAGGCTCATCAGTCATCCACAAAGTGTGGTTAAAGTTGAGGTCACCTTTTACATTTGAGGATATGCCAAATTGAAAATGGAAAGTCAATCTTGATAGCAACCTGAGGTCATCAAGTAACCCAAAGTGCGGTCCAAGTCGAGGTCGCAATTTTAACTCTCGTATTTCCCTAGATTATAGTTCAATTGGTCAGAGCACCTCCCTATCAAGGCAGAGGCTGTGACAAAGTTCAATGGAGACCACCTAAATTGATAGCTACTAAGGGAACTTGTTGATGATCAAAAAGGCGGGCAAATGAGTTATTGCCCTCTTGTTTTGGCAATACGCTAATTGAAACCTGGAATTGCTAAATTTAACAGCAAATCTAGGATCACTAGATGACCTAAAGACTAATTAATGTTGAGGTCATTGAGTTCGATTTGCGGTCCGCCAATCTTGAATATAACATCAAAATTCTTCTCCCTATACAATATCTCAACTTTACACCTGCAACCATCAGCACACATTATTGAAAATCCACTAATACTTGGGTTGCCTCCTAAGAAGCGCTTGAGCTTATATCATGGCACAATGGTGTTCATTACAAGTTAAACCTCATTCACGTACATGATGTTAACCACCTGGACAGCCGATAGTTTGCCATGGTACTTTTTCAGCCTTTGCCTATTTGTCTTCAATCTCTCACCTTCTTGATTTTCCATTTCTATCACCCTATTTGCAAGTACCTCAATGACCTTGACAGGTCCGGTCCATTTTGACTTAAGTTTCCCAAGAAACAAATGCATCCTTCAATTATAAAGCATCACTAGATCTCCCTCGGCAAATTCTATCTTCAAAATCTGTAGGTCGTGCCACCTTTTCATTTTTTTCTTATAGAGTACCAAGCTTTTAGATAATTTTAACTTGAACTCATCTAGCAAATGGAGCTGGGTAAGCCGAGCTTCTAGATCCTCATCATGCCTGAAATCAAGTCTCTTTAGAGCCTATAAGCTCTATGTCTGACACCACATATAAATGGAAAGCTTTGCCAAAAATCAACTGATAAGTGGACATACCAATGGGGCCTTTGTAGGCTATCTGGTAAGCCCACAATGCATCATCGAGCTTCCTAGCCATGTCACTTCAATTTACATTCGTAGTCTTCACAAGGATCTTCTTTATTTCCCTATTCGACACCTCTACTTGCCCAATGGCTTGAGGATGGTAAAGAGTTGTTACCCTGTGCTCTACCCCATACTTGTTCAGCAATGATCCAAACATCCTATTGCAAAAGTGAGATCCATTGTTCTTAATAATGTCCCAGTGAGTGCCAAATCGAGTAAGAATATTTCTTTTCAAATATTGCATCACCCCTTTGACATAATTGGATGGCAAGCAGCTGCTTTGACCAATTTTGGTACATAATCTATAGCCAACAAGATGTATCTATTTCCAAATAAACTTATGAATGTCCCTAAGAAATCTACTCCCCATACATCAGACACTTCCAATTCTAGGATTAGAGTCAATGGAAATTTAAGATCTCTAGAAATGTTGCCCCGAAGTTGGCACTTTGGACATGCTTTGGCAAACTTATAAGCATCTCTATGGAGTTTTGGCCAATAGTAACTACTTTGGAGGACCTTAGAGGCAGTTCTAATTTCTCTATGATGGCCCTAAACTGGTGATGAGTGATACACTTCTAAAATGGCCTCCATTGCTGACTCGATACACACCTTCGGAACATATTATCTATGCACTCCTTGAAAAGATAGGGATCATTGTAGTAGTATTTCCATAGATCATACAAGAATTTTCTCATCTAGTGGGGGTTAGGAAAATCTGGATTGATTCCACAAACAAATAGTTTGCCAAATCAGTAGACCAAGGAGTATCAACTATTGCCACTTTGATTACTACCTCTTCGAGAAATTTATCATAAATATCCTCCTCCTTAGCACTTGAACTTTGTGGCTCTAGTCGAGATAAATGGTTGGCCACCTAATTCTGACATCCTTTCCAATCTTTCACCTCAAAGTCGAATTCGTATAATAATAACACCCATCGGATAAGCCTTGGTTTGAAATCCTTTTTTGCCATAAGATAGCGAAGTATTGTATGGTCAGTGAACAATAACCTTTATGACTATAAGATATGCACGGAACTTCTTGAAAACATGCACTATAACTAAGAGCTCTTGCTCACTCACTATTGTCATGACCTGATCTTAGTCATTATAGCACCTGTTGGATCCCATCTATGGACAAGCCAATTACCCAGTCCCCAAGATACCTGTCCTAGACATCTAGTCACAATCTTAAACAATACGATAGCAACATAACAACTGAAACCTACCCAGAACATGGAGGTCAAGTATACAAAGCTACAATAGACAAAAATATAATATAGTGTAACCAGGAGTGCTCCTACGAATGCAAATACTACTATACCAGTCCAATGTCTGGAAGCTAAAGACGGCTATCAAAGAAGAAGATTGCAAGGTGTTTGGAGCTGTCGGTGCTCACAAAAAAGAAGTCTCTTGCACACTCTTAGATGCCTCAAAATCAGTGCGCTCGGCTATGATCTAGACCTGCAAGATGGGAAGATGTAGAAGTAGGGGTGAGTACCAAATTAAGGCACCCAATAGGCATCATTAGTCGATAAGTGAAATAATATACATAATGAAGCTCAAAAGTAGATAAATGCACCAATCTTGTAAAGCAACCACATAATCTCAATTGAACTGAACCATCAAAATATACGTGGGTGTAAGGCCTTAGTGTCTCCACCTGTATGCCACCTAAGCCCCCCCATAAGCCTAAAAGGTATGCTCGCGCATAATCTAACCTATGGATTATCATAGAATTTGACAGTATTATCACAAATGCCAACTCTCAACATCACGAGATCAGGGTGAAGTTGTACATGGTGCAAGGCCCTAGTATCTATGCCTAAATGTCCCTTGAGCTCCCATAAGCCTAGAAGGTATACATACACACAAAATCGATTGTGTATAGATGTCTAGATCCATAGTAAATAAATTGGGCGCTTGAATCCAAGTGCCCTCATAACAATTGGGTCCTCAACCCATCCAGGAACTAGCATCACACAAGGCCTCGAACCCCTCGAGTACAGGGCTAGATAGTTTGAAAATATACATAATGATAGGAGATATCACCTACGGTAGAAAGAATCCCTTAGCACAATTAGTAAAGTCTCAACTCAAACATCAATCATAGGGCCTCACCCCATAATGGAAATCAGCGGGGTCCTCGACCTAATCTCAGCAAATGCATAGCCCAAAATTGGTATTTGGGACTCGAAACTCTTGAAATGTAGCCACCAAAACTAAAACCATAAGATGCAATACTTGGGTGAAATAGTTGAACGTGGCCACTAGGTCTTGAAGCCCAAGAAACATAATTTAGGACTCGAGGCATCGAAACAGTCCTTCACTGAGAAGTCTATCCAGATCTGAAACTTCAAAGTTATATAGTGCCTAAAATCAACTTAGGCAACAATGCTCAGAGAAAATGTACCCTGCACAATCCAATCCATGTAATTATAAGTATTACCATCCCTTAGATAACAATAACTAATCCTAGCCTTAGGTAAAAAGAACCCACACCCAACAACTAGTGGTAGTGCACGAGAGCATATGTATTACTAATCATTAAAAATTAGGTCTAATAGGCCAAACATGCTATGATTCAATCAATCATAGGTAATGAGAATAAATCAAGCTGAGAATAGTGATATCATAGGCATCCTAATAGTCGGGCCCAACGGCAACATATTTAAGTTAGCAATCAAATAACAGAATTTCAAGTATTCAACAAGTAGTTTCAAAGCGATCATATATCAATAACATCTATAGATAATATTTTAATTTAGAAAATATACCTAACTTACAGCATCAGTACATATACAAACCTTATAATGCCCTTTTGTAATCAATAGTGCCAAAATATAATGCAATTACAGTATTCATAGCCACCAAAACAAGGTACAATACCACAATAATATATTCTACTCATACAGGGCATAACTAGCATCTCACATACATCTCAGTTAAACACACACATATATTTCAAAGTTGTACAAACGTAAAGAATGGGCAAACTTAGGCCTAGAGCACCCAAAATTGGAAAAAAGAGGGCCCATGCCCAAAATCCCAAATAAAATCCCAAAAAACATCCCCCATAACACCTCGAGTAAAGACAAAAGTTTATCCCAAAGTAGACCCAGAAGACCGAGAAAAGTCCAAAAAATGGAAATAAGAACTTTAGCTCAAAAATATTCCTTTCAAAATTTCTCGAACAAAATTAACAAAATAATCAAACAATTTTATCTAACACCGAGCATATAACAGTGTTTCTCTTGAAATGTAGAACAATTTTGACTAACATGTCACTTAATTCTGTGAAGAATTGGCTAAGATATCAACACATAAATTTTTCACCAGTTTTGAAAAGGTAATAAGCTAAAATAGTGAATTTACCTTGAAATATATGTTGAATCCCAAATACGAATTCACTATTGTGTTTTCAAAAATATGAGTCATGTGAACCTTTGAATCGTCAATAATGGAGTCCTGAAGCTAATTTTATAGCTAAAACAAACTTGGGTTATGGTTGTTCACGATGGGGGATGAGCCTATATATAGGCCACCTCCTAAGCCTCTATGAACGCATCACTAGTCTCATGAACGCAAAACTCTAGTGGTTCTGCCCTTCTCCGTGAATGCGTCCCTAAGCTCTGCGAATGCAGAGCTCTGGCTAGCCCCTTATCTGCGACTGTACCAAAACATTTGCGAACCTAGAGGGTTATTTCCCCTGGTCCTGCACCAGCAATGTTTAAAACTTTCTCGAGCCATTCTCGGGCATTTGGTGTTCGTTTTACACAAATAAATAGTACAACACATGAATTTCAATGTTCTAGATCTAAGGCTGGTGTCAGAAATCCCAATGAATCATCCTACGGAATAATGAGGGTCCCACCTTTTTTGGCTAATTTTAGCTGAAAAGAACTGAGGGGGTCAAAATGCAACAGGAAGTCCCCATCAACTGATGAAAGGTCATTCTAGATTATTTTTGACGTTCTAGAGTTGACTGCACCTTAGATTTCCATTTCAAGCATGTTTAGCTATATTTTTACATTAACACACTTTTTAGCTTCAGTTCAACTCATTTTGAAACTCTTACCTCTAAATCAAATTGGGACCCTCCATCCTCAGACAAACCACCCTCCTAGCCTAAATCTGTCATTCCAAAACTGCTAGAACCATCAGAATCTCATTCCAAGGTTGTTTGCTAGGGTTTTGTCAAAAATCTGACTTTTGTAGTTTTAGTTTCGCGTTAACTCACAAACTCGTGCAGTTCTCAGCCAAAACCATCCACAACCATTCTAACAGTTCCAATAAGCCGCAAAAGGTCCAAAGTTATTATAGAGAAGCTCAAAATGGTAGAAATATCACAAAAACATAGAATTGAACTAGAGGGTCATTTGAACATCCCCCACGTATAAGACTTTTATCTGTGAAAGTTAAGCAAAGGTATACTTGATGGATCAAAAAGGCCGTGGTACTGCTCCCACATTTGTTGACTCTATCTCCAAGGTAGACTTTTTAACCCTGGAGTGTAATTATCTGGTATTCCTAGCTAAAATGGTCATTGGCTCCTCACAAATGTCAGACAACCATCTAACTCAACTAAATCATAATATAGCATATGTGACTCATCTGAAGTGTACCGGCGCAGCATTGACACATGGAATACAAGGTGTATAGTAGGGTCTGGAGGTTGGGCTAACTCATGAGAACCTAGCCCAACCTGTCTCAAGATCTCAAAAGTTCTAATATGCCGGGGGCTCAACTTACCCCGTCTCTTGAACTGGATGACCTCGTTTAGGCAATACTCTTAGGAACACTAGATCTCTAACCTCTAACTGCAAGAACTAGCATCTACAGTTAGCATAACTCTAGTACCAACTCTGAGTTACCCTCAGTCTATCCTATATAACCTGAAGCCTAGCTACAACATCCTATAATAAATCTATGTTGTACAAACTTGACTTTGTAAACTCAAACCACCCAATAGGAGTATGGCATCATCGGCTATATAATGCCTCAAACAGGGCCATTGAATGTTGGTGTGATAGTTGTTATTATAGAGAAACTCAACTAACAGCAAAAATTGATCCCATTGACCCCCAAACTCTAACACAAAATCCCGCAACTTATCCTCCAAAACATAAATATTGCATCAGATTGGCCAAAAGTCTGGGGCGAAATATTGTACTCAAATCAACCTGGGTGCCTAACTCTCGCTGAAAAGCCCTCCAAAAGCGTGAGGTAAACGATGACCCTTGGTTAGATATGATAGATATCGGCACTTCATGTAACTGGACTATATCTTAAATGTAAATATGGCTAACTGCTTGGCACTACAGGTAGAATAGACTGGAAGAAAGTGTGCAGACTTAGTCAACCAATCAGCTATCACCCCGATGTTGTCATAACCCATAAAAGTATAAGGAAGCCCCACAAAAAATTCCATAGTCAGATGTTCCCACTTCTACTTGGGAATGGATAACTGCTGAAGTGTCCCACTGAGTCACTGGTGTTTAGTATTTACCTACCTGAGGCAACACAATACATAATCTGTAATATTGATGTGTTGTCAAAATACAACACTTTTGCTACTGAAACTTAGAATTTTATGTGTTCTCAATTCTATGTTAGTTGGTTTTATGTGTTTTTGTCCTATTTTTGCAAGATTCCTTGTTTGGCCTTGATGTTAGGAAGAAATACAAAAGTTTCTAAATTTTGATGTAGTACGAAACCCTTTACGGGCCTAGATCATTCTACTGGTCGTGAATTAGGTTTTGTGGATAATTCAGTAAGGGACTATTTTCTAAAGTTTATACTATGGACATGCAGCGGGGTAATGGAATAATTTACAAGTTGTAGGACAGGGGTCGTGCCTTGAGGTTCAGAAATTGGGACTTTCTAAAGATTCATCGGATGAAACCCCCCTTACGTCTCATAAACTACTTAACGAATCATAGAGGAGTATTGTAAACTCGAAGTCCAAATTCTAGTAGCACTATACAAGACCTCAGTTATGGGCCATGGAATGCAATATGGCCCGTAAACCCCTTTCGTGAGGTGTGCCGACCAGTTATCCTATTATATTTAGTACTTGTATTCTACTTATTATAAGTAGGTATTTTGAGTTATTTTTCATAATTTTTCACACATTATTAATAGAACTCAGTAGTTAGGGAGAGAAAATAGTGAGATTATATTGGAGAGAGTTTGAGAACACTTGTACTTTAATTTCATCTTTAATCTTGTGATTCTCTTTGAAGTTGAATTTTCTTGTTCTTAATTTAATTGGGTAAGTTCTTAATTATGTTTTTCCAATTCATGTTTCTTGAATCTAGATAAAGCATGAGTAGCTAAATCCACAACTCGGGTTATGGAAACCATAAAGAACTAAGAGGGTAAAACCAAATAATTCATACTTCTTGGAAAGTGTGCATGCATATATTAATTAACTCTCTTCGTTTTGCATGTTTTCTTATGGTGGTTGACATTAGAATCTGCATAATGTTACTGATTGGACCAAGATAGTAATAAATAGGAAAAGAAATTATTTAACAGGATTTGATTGATGTGTTCTCGCCTAATCAACCAAACTAGGCCAAAGGGAGATTGTATTGGGACTAATAGGTAAGGGTTAGTAATGCACACTATGCAGATGGGCAAAGTCACAGAGTGAAATTTACACTCACCTTTGGTCCAAGTCACATAGTAAAATTTTCCTCTCACCTTTGACCAAAGGGCTTAGTGAACTTAACTTATCGCCCTGTATGTGATACACTAGAAAAGAATTAGGTTATCCGATGATACTAAGTTAGGAAATCATGTGTAACATAATACCCTAGTTTCTTTCCATATTAATTTCACTCTTATGTCTGTGTGTTTATTTTTTCATTGATTATTGCAACCACCCCCCCTTTGGGAAAGTTAGTCGATTAAATACTCAAATTGCAATCATTGAATTCTTTAAGACTATGTATTCTCTTGGGTTCGACCCTAATCTTGGTTAGGTTCTATTTCTTAACAACAACTGCTTTATCCTCAAAAAGAAGGTGTAACTTAGGAGACATCAAGAATTTGATATTTAGATACTGGATTTCTCTATGACTCAGACTATGATCAGATACGAGCCCCAATGGCTGGCCAGATCACTTGGACAATACTCTCCGACCACCGTGATAGAGTTCTATGCTTTATATGAGGCCACTATTCATAGCACTCTTCCTAAGGAGAAGAAGCTCCTTGCTCAACCCAGCTTGACTGAGATAAGAGTGAGGGGCCAGTGGGTGGACATATCGGAGACCACCATCCGCCGGATGCTTTTTGGACAAGATTTTCCTACACACAAATCCACCAAAGAGTTCGACTGTAGAGTTTTATAGACGAACGACCCACTAGTGATAAGATATCTAGAGCACAGAGCCAGCTTCATGAGATAGCCAGTTATATTGCTAAGTAGGGTCTAGAACCTGCCTAGGTCGCTATACACTCAAAGCCTATTATTAAGGATTTGCTCAGTTTCCCCGCTATGTTTTCGTGGACGATTGTTCATTCATGCATTCATCCTATTCTTGCTGATAATACATTGACGCTGAAGCATTCAGTATTTGTTGCCAGCATCTTGGTTGGTTATGATATTTATTGGGTCCGCGTCATTGCCGAGCAAATTCACGGGGTCACCTTGAAGAGGTCTACCTCTATCTCTTTCCTATGCTTGATATATAGGCGTTGTCTAGTGTCAAGGGTGGAGAGTTTGAACTAGCTAGACCAGCTGATTGAGGCCCAGCTACCTTGGATCCTAGCCTGATCAAGGCTGAAGAGAACCTGGTAGCACTACAGCGAACACAACACCAGATTGCTCCTATACCACAGATGTTCACCCTAGTGCCACAGCTTGAGGGTTCCCAGACCACCACCACTGCTGCTACTGAGGATAGGAGTCCGCAGCCTGAGGAAGATAAAGAGAGGAGTCCTACTACTTTTATTCCTACACCACAGGCATTATCATCACAAGCTACTCCCACTAGCATAGTTTAAGTGTCTGTCGCATCTATACAGGACATGGTGTAGAGGTTATCTCATGCTGAGTCGTCGTTGACTCAGCTTGTTTATCAGATTAGGCCATGGGTCCGTCAGGTTATTTTATCGAAGAGGTACATGCAGGCATTCACAGTTGCTTCTATTTAGGGTTGTCTCTCCATCGTGGATGCCTGCATTAACGCCTTTGAGGTGAGGGTACAGCAAGTATGAGCACAGCCTGACCATTAGACTTATTGACCATCTAATTGGAGATCCAACAGCTCTGGGCCGATATGACAGCAGTATTGGCAGCATCGGTGATTTTTCCAGATACCATGCCTAAGGTGCCAATGGTAGATTGTTTTGCTCCTAATATGCCTATGCATCCTTCCCATGGGAAGAGGCCCCACCCTGATATTGACAAGAGGCAGAGATATGATGAGCTCGTGAGGTAGAGTAGGTGAGGGGTGCTGGCCTTATAGGACAGAGTGTTATTGTTAAAGAGATTACCCTACAAAAGGAGGGTGGTCAGACTCAGCCACACTGGCACTTAGGTGCCCAGGTATGATTTTTTAACCCTTATGCTTTTGTTTGCTTTGATTGCGTGCATTGGGGACAATGCACATCTTTTCTTTTATGGGATGTGGGTAGTTATGGGCCTCAGTGAAGTCAGAGTAGCTTGGGTCCATAACTACCCCAGTTTTTTATCCTGGGTTTTTCTTCCCTATGTTCTTTTTTTCCATGGATATTTACTTTCTGTTTAACCGATATGTTTAGAATGTTTAGATAGTATTTATAGCATATAGTACTAATATATATGACATATAGCATGTTTTTGTGTTTTGCTTGAAAAATGATACCTACAAAAAATTTTGATTAGTAGTCTAGAAAGCAACAATGCATGTTTAGGTGTGTCACAATGTTTGTTCTAATAAGTGAGGATAATTTTGTGATAAAAAGCATGATTTGAGAGTCTTCTGTAGATAATGTAGTCGGCGCCATGTGAGTCTGAGCATAAATTGCTAAATTCATTTGTTATGTGCTAATTTAGAACTTACCCTATTACTCTAAGTTAGGTTGTAGATTAATTGGATTAGGATAGGATCCTAGGTCATTATTCTTAATAGCCCACTTAGCCTAAATGACCAACCAAAGAATATCATTTGATCCTAGTGTTTGAGCCTAGCATGTGCCTATTCTTTGCAAACATCTGATTTACCTAGCCTTCTTAGTTGTAAAATATCAAAATTAGACCTGGTCCTTCCTTGAAAGTTATGTACCTTGATTGAGGCAAAAAGCCTAAGATGAGGGTGGCTACAAAAAGTGGCCTTAGTTCTGAGGATGGATATTGTGCTCCTTAATTCAGTCCTAAAGCCAAATTTGCAGGTAGTTGGTGTAAGGGTAAGACACAAATATAAGGGGGAAGTTAGTTACACAGACAAAAAGAAAAAAACATGTACTAGGTGCAAGAAAAATAAGTGATGCCTTAGTTGTGAGCTGAAAAGAAAAAGGAAGTGTAAAAGCAAGGCAAAAGGCTATACAATGAAAAGAAAGCACCGAGAAAAGCTTGAAATAGGAGAAAGGGAGAATGAGATGAAAATAACAAAGTTTGTAGGGCAACAGTGTAGGAAAACATAACGTCAAGGAGAGCCTTTAGTCAATATGTTCCCGAAATACCATATCAAAGCCCCTGAGCCTACATTACAAGTCTAGAAAGTACCCACGTGATCCTAGTCCAAGTAGTTGACTGTCTTTGATATGAGTATAGAGGCAAGCCTATGGTATTAGGAATGATGCAAGAATATCTTTTATGAGAGTGAGTGATTTTGCATACTCCCAATGTTATACATGAAAACATTATTAAGTGCCAGATATGGAACTTCTTTCTTTGAGGGCACTTGCATTGCATTGTTAGTATTAGACTTAATCAGTGATTGAGGATTGTTGAAAATACCTCACTTGTCATAGTGTGTTATCACATGCACTAGTCTATGTTGGTTTGCTAGTTGGCTATCTGATACTATTTTGAGAAGGTGGTGTGGGTATCTGAGTTTGGAATTGATGTGATGTATATCATTGGGTTGAGATACGTGTGTTACTGTATTACCTATGTAGATTTGAGTCCGTTGCTTGAGGACAAGTAATAATTTTGAGTTGAGGGTGTTGATGTACTATAAAAATACAGCACTTTTGATGCTTAAAACTTAAAATTTTGTGTGTTCTCAATATGATGTTAGTTGGTTTTATGTGCTTTTGTCATGTTTACAGGAGTCGAGGTTTAGACTTGATTTTGGCAAGAAATACAGAAGACCAAATTTTGATGCAGTATGAGACCCTTTATGAGTTGTAGATCATGTTGTGGGTTGTGAAGTGGGTTTCATGGACAATTCTAGTGAAGGACTATTTTCTGAAGTGGATTCTTTGAACATACAGATGGGTCGTGGAATAATTTACGAGTTGTAGAACATGGTCCGTGCCCTGAGGATCAGAGATTGGAACTTTCTGAAGATTTATCATACGAAACCTCCCTTATGGGGCGTAAACTACTTTATGAGTCGTAGAGAGGTATCGTAAACATAAAGTCCAAATTTCCAATAGCATTATACAAGACTCGACCAGTTATCCTATTATGTTTGGGACTTGTATTCTACATATTATAAATAGGCTTTGTAGGTTATATTTCATAAGTTTTCACATATTATTCACAGAATTCAGTAGTTAGAGAGAGAAATAGTAAGATTACATTAGAGAGGTTTGAGAACACTTGTACTATAATTTCATCTTTAATCTTGTCATTCTCCTTGAAGTTGGATTTGCTTGTTCTTAATTCAATTGTGTAAGTGATTAATTATATTCTTCCAATTCATGATTCTTGCATCTACACAAAGCATGAGTAGCTAAATCCACAACTAGGATTGTGGGAACCATGAAGAACTAACAAGGTAAAAAATGGATAATTCATAATTCTACGAAAGTGTGCATGCATGTATTAATTAACTCTCTTCATTTTGCATGTTTTCTAGTGGTGGCCAAAATTACAACCTACCTAGTGTTACTGATTGGACCAAGGTTGTAATGAATAGGAAAAGAGATTAACTAACAGCATTTGATTGATATGTTCTCGTCTAATCAACCAAACTGGGCCAAGGGGAGGCTGTACTGGAATGAATAGGTAAGGGTTAGTAAAGTAGACTATGGAGATGGGCCAAATCACATAGTGAAATTCGCCTCTAACCTTTGACCAAAGGTCTTGGTAAACTTAACTCCATCCTGCATACTACACACTAGAAAAGAATTAGGTTATCCGATGATACTAAGTTAGGAAATTGTAGGGAACACAATACCTAAGTTTCTCTCCATATTGATTTCACTTTTGTGTTAGTTTATTTTTCCATTGATTATTGCAAACCCCCCTTTGGGGACATAAGTTGGTTAACTACCCAAATTGCAATCATTAAACTCTCTTGAGTCTATGTATTTATTCCCTTGGGTTCGACCCTAACCTTGGTTAGGTTCTATTTCTTGATAACGATGGTTTTGTCCTCAAAAAGGAGGTGTAATTGGGGCGACATCAAATATCTCTCCTCATATGATCCCACCAGTAATGTTATTTCAGGTCTTGGTATATCTTAGCTGTACTTGAATGAATAGAATATCGAGAATCATGTGCCTTCTATAGGATTAAATTTATGAAATCCCCCACTCAAGGAATGCACAACTAGTTGTCACATCTAAGGACCCTATCTGAATCAACTGTAGTCTGACCCACTCTATCCTGTAACACTCTATCATAGAGACATAATAATGATTAACTAGTGAGGATTGATCCCTAATAAAGGCCAATACTCAGCTAGAGTCTGAAATATCCAATCGGACCAACCAATTAGCTGGGGAATAAAGGTCCAAAGCTAACAGTCACTCCTCTACTGCTAGGTGTGCTAGGTTTCCCATATTCAATGCCTTCCGACTCAAGGTATGCACTACCACATTTACCTTGCCTAGATGGTACAAAATGGAAATATCATAGTCAGCCAACATCACAACCCACTGTCTCTTGTAGGAAATCAGGTCTCCATAAGTCATAATATATTGTAAGATCCAATGGTCTATATAAATATCACAATGCCATACAGATAATGCGTCTGGATCTTTAGCGCAAACACCACTACTGCTAAATGATGCATAGGGTATTTACGTTTGTAGGCTCATAAATACTAAGAAGCATTGGTAATAACCTAACTTGCTGCATCTATACACAACACATCTCAATATTGGAGGAGCCATAATATACCATAAAGATCTTTCCCTCAATGGGGAGGGTTAGAATAGGAGCAATCGTCAGTAACTCCTTCAACCATAGAAAGCTGGCCTCATACTCATCGAAACATACAAATGGATAACCCTTACGAGTCAATCGAGTAGACAGAGTAGTAATGCTGAAGAAACCCTCAACGAACCATTTGTATTAAACTGCCAACCCGATAAAACTCCAAATGTCTAACACTGAAGTAGAGCTAGACTAGCCATAAATCAACTTAATCTTAGTTGGATCCATGCTAATAATCGTACTGGACACCACGTGACCAAATAAAGTCACAAACTCCAGATAGAACTCACACTTAGAGAATTTAGCATACTACCTATGATCCTAGAGTGTCTGTAACATAATACGGAGGTGTTAGGCATGCTGCTCTTAACTCAACGAATATACCAAACTATCATCAATGAAAACTACCATGAAAGCATCTAAGTACGATTGAAATACTCAGGTCATCAAATCCATGAAAGCTACATGGGCATTAGTCAATCCAAATGGCATGATTAAAACTCATAATACCCATAATAGGTCTAAAAGTTAGGCTTTTGAATATCCTTTGCTTGGATCCTTAACCGATGGTACCCCCAATGTAAATCAATCTTAGAGAACATGATTGCACCCTACAATTGATTAAATAAAAAATCAATATGCAGTAGAGGATAACGATTCCTCATTATCACCTTATAAAGCTGCCAATAACCAATACACATCTAGAGTGTCCCATTTTTCTTTGTAACAAATAAGACAAGAGATGTCTGTCACAACCCAAGCCTAGGACCCAGATATGACACAACGCAAGGGGACACAAGAGGGGGCCGAAGGGACCCCAAGCAAGCCTTTTAGAACATCATTACATATCCTTGGTCACGAAAGCAATAAATCAAGCATCAAGAGATAAAAGTAGGGAAAGTGAGGCTAAGGGAAAGCGCTTCCATATCATAGACCTCAAGAATAGTAAAGTCAAGGCTCTTAGCATTAGATACATAATATGTCCAATAAACACCTCTAATAAATAGATAAGAGCGAGGGCTATGACAAATTAACATGGCTCACCCTCATAGTCAAATAGACAATAAAGAAGGATGTCTCAATACATAATAGGAGTAACATAGACTAAGGTCCCCGAAATTGAGGCCTCACCAAGTAGCTTGAGTAGTGTTGAACTAGCCATGTGGAGGAGGGCAATGATCAACTTGGGCACTGATTAATACATGGTGACATCATATAGGCATAGAGTTTGGGTTAGTATGTTTAAATATACTAAGTATGTAGGATGCAATGCAAACAAGAATTAAGCATCATAATCAAAATGCATAACAATAGGCAATAGGCATACTATAACAATATGACATGTATGATCAATGCATAAGTAAAACATGTTTAAGTAACTCATGCTCATATAGGATATCATATGTATAGAAGTGACCAAGCTATATTTCCAAAGTACAACCCATTGGTAGGTTAGTGATGATGTCGCCCCATCACTTAGGTGGATGAGTACAAACTCCTATCTAGGTTGGTGATAATGTCGCCCCATCACCTAGGTGGAGAAGTAAAAACCCTTCTTTAGGTTGATTAGTACAAATCCCTATTTAGGTTAGTGATGATTCCGCCCCATTAATAGGTGGAGAAGTACAAACCATTCCCTAGGTTAATGAGTATAAACCCTCATCTAGGTTATTTGGGTTCTTCGTCAGCTTGGATTGGGCATAGTCTAATACAATATATTATATAGAATTTATCATATACATAAGTTTAATTCATCATCATATAATCAATCATATCATATCTCATGCTTTGGACCTCCAACTTCTCAAGAAACCACATCCGAACATTTTATCAAACACTTAGAGGGTGTGTGATACTAGTATAAAACCATGAATTATAGAGATGAAATCATGTAAGAAAATTCATTGTAAAACCATCAATCAACACCTTGCAACACCCTCAAGCAATATATCAAAACCCCTCCTCAAATCCTATAATAGATCAAAGATTTATAGCTCAAAACATAGCAAAACAGTCATAAATTTACATAGCTTTAACATAGTGTGCAGTGAATTTCATAATAGCAAGACTCATTTGTAAATCAACTTTAAATTATGCAATTTGAGTAAAAGGTGGCTTGGGTATCATGGGTGAAAGGAACCCATGAAAGAAACCCAGAGACCTTAGCTTAGGGATGAACTTGGTGAAGATTGGAGATAGAGACTTGAAGATTGAAGAAGAACCTTGAAGGAGAACCTTAACTTATGATGAGGGTTTGGGACTTGAGTTTGGGGAGTGAAAATATGACTGTGTGTTTGACTGAGTATTGGGAAATGCTTTGGATAATACGACCATGAAATTTAGATAAGTATAGGTAAAAGCACATTTGAAAACACTTAGGCCCATGACTTAGAAGTCTTGGACCGAACTAAAAAAAATAGGCCACTTTTTACATAGTGGCACATAGCGAGGGGATCGCGGATTTCTCTTTGGAATTTGCACCTTGAAAAATTATAATTGCTAATCTTTCACTCTTAAATTGGGGTTAGACTCTTCTTCACTCTTAAATTGGGGTTAGATTCTTCTTCAAAGCGATATGGTCATCCCAACTACCCTTTAACTCCAATGCACTTGCCTTAAGCATAACTTCAAGGGTTTGAATTATCTTTCATCTTGGCCATCCGTTTGAGAATGGAAGCCCGTACTAAGGTGAACTTCTGTACCAAGAACCCATTGAAAAGACTTCCAAAAGTATGAAGTGAATTATGCACCATGATCTAATATGATGGACAAAGGAACCCTATGTAACCTCACTATCTTATGGAAGTACAACCTTGCATATTCTTCATACCCATATATGATCTTAATCAGTAGAAAAAGAGTCGACTTCATCATCCTATCAACCAGTACCCAAATGGAATCAAAATGTTTTCTAGTCTTAGAAAACACAACCATAAAATCTATATTAATCACCTCCCATTTCCAAGTAGGAATCTTTATGTCTTGGGTTAGAAAACCCGACCTGTGATGTTCAACTTTGACTTGTTGACAACTATGGAAACCGAAACAAATTTGGCAATTTCCCTCTTCATGCCTCCCCACCAATACGTGTCCCTAAAGTCTCTATATACTTTGGTAGAGTATGGTGAATAGAATAAGAAGAATTATGGGACTGATCAAGGATCTTCTCCCTCAAACCATCAATATAAGGCACACATAACCTACATTGGTATCTAAGGGCACCAACTCCCTCTTGCGATAAAACCTCCACTTTGCCGCCTATTACTATGGCCTTCAATTCAAGTAAGGAGGGGTCAAGATCTTGTTTTTCTATCAACTCATCAACTAAGGAAGATTTGAAAGCATCAACAACAACAACACCATCACCCACTTCTTCCAACCTAACCCCCAATATGGCCAATCTATGCATCTCTCATGCCATCTCCCTATTACCACCATTAACATGGGCTAGGCTACCCATAGACACACTACTCAACGCATCTGGTACCATATTTGCCTTACCTAGATAATAATGCACACTCATGTCATAGTCTTTAAGAAGTTCTAGCCACCTTCTTTTTCTCAAGTTTAGATCTTTTTGAGTGAAGACATATTGGAGGCTCGTATGATCGGTGAAGACATCAACATGCACCCCATACAATAATGACGCCAAATTTTTAATTCAAATACGACGGTGTCCAATTCAAGATCATGGGTAGGGTAGCTCTTTTTATGAACTTTAAGTTGTCTAGAAGCATAGCCGATAACCTTACCATTTTGCATTAGCACACAACCCAAACCAACTCTTGATGCATCATAATACACAAGATGGATAGTGCCTTGGTACCCCCAAATGACATCATAATAAACTCATAATGCCCATATATAGTCTGAGAGGCCATCTTAGTAATATCACACTCCCTCACCCTTACTTGATGATACTCAGACCAAAAATCAATCTTAGAGAAGAAGCTAGCCCCTTGCAGGTCAAACAAGTTATCAATCATTGGAAGGGAATATCTATTCTTTATAGTGACCCTATTGACTTTCTAGTAGTCAATACACATTCTAAGTGACCCATCATTCTTTTTCACAAATAACATTGGGGCAACCCAAGGTGATTGGCTAGGTCTAATAAATCCCTTCTACAACAAATCTTTCAATTGCTCCTTTAACTCATTCGACTCCGTCGGGGCCATACGATAAGGGGTAATGGAGATAGGTTGAGTATCTGGAAGAAGATCTATGCCAAAATCTCTCTCTTTTTCAGAAGGGACACTGGGAGGGTCATTTGGGAAGACATCAATAAACTCATTTACAACTGGAACTGACTCTATGGAAGTCACTTTGACTCTACATCTTTAACTCTCACAAGATGGTAAAGACACCCATCAGAGATCAACTTACGGGCTTTAATGTATGAAATGAATCTATCCTTGACCACCATATCTTAACTTTCCCATTCAAGGACGGGTTTATTATTAAATTAAAACTTGACCCTATGGTTTCTACAATCAATAGAAGCATAGTAGGCATGCAACTAATCCATCCCAAGAAAGACATCAAAATCCACCATGTCTAATTCCACAAGATTACAAGGCAACAACTTATGCAAAATACAAATAGGACAACTCTTATAAACTTTCCTAGCAACAATAAAGGCACCAATTGGAGTATACACTACACATGACTCATGTAACAACTCATGGACAACATGGAACTTTTTAGCAACAAAAGGGGTAACAAAGAAGAGAGTGGCATCCGGATCAATCAAAGCATACACATCAAAGTCAAAGATTTTCAACATACTGGTAATAACATTGAGGACCTAGCCAACCCCTTGTCTCCTATGTAGAGCATAAAATTGATTGTGCCTTGGGGCACCACCTTGAGGACCACCTCTCCCTAATGGAATTGCATCCTCACCAAAGCCCTTGACATGATTTATTAGAGAATCCACCCTTTTGTGACCAAGCTCCCTACAATGGAAGCATGCATTAGAACCCTTCAAACACGTGCCCCTATGACTTTTCCCACATGTAGGACACACATCAATGGGAGCCATAACACCAACAACTTAAGGCTTAGGGAGGTTATTAGCAAACCCCCTATTAGTAGCATGATGAGACACTTGGTCTGATGGAATCGGACACCCCTTGCGAACTTACGCCTAAGATGGGCCCTCTTGGTTTCATGCCCCCTTCTCTTTCTAAATTTCTCCTCCTCCATTTGCTTGGCATAGATCATCAATTGAGAAAACTCTATGTCAGTAATTAGCATGGTAGAGCGGTATTTTTCACTTACCAACTCGAAGACCCCCATCATAAATATGTTCATACTAGATCTGGGATCATCCACCGAATGAGAATACTTTGAAAGTTGATTAAACTTGAGAGCATACTCCCTCACACTCATAGCACCTTGTTTCAAGTTCATAGACTCCACCAACTTAGCTTCCCCAAGCTCAAAATGGAAAAACCGATTAAGGAAAGTCAATTTGAACTCCTACCAAAGAACTACATTACCAAACCACTTCTCACCCTTCCATTGATCATACCATATTTGAGCTATCCCTTTAAGTTGGTATGCCACCAACTCCGCCTTTTCATTGGGACTAACACCCATGATATTTATGATTTTATAGACCTCGTCAATGAACTCTTGGATTTTTATCCACCTTTGATCCATAGAATAATGGAGGATTCATCCTCATGAAGTCCTTTACTCTCGCTCTCAAGGTAGTAGCATAAGGGGCTTGGGCCCCTTGATTGGCTTGGTTAGCCATAACTTGGGCAAGCATAGTGAGAGCATCCCAGAGATCACCATTGTCAGGTTGCCCTCGGGAGTTTAGGCCCTTCTTCCTCGAGTGTTTGGCATGATCTAGTATAGCAAAGAACAATCGTTAGGAGAAAAACTTACCACAACTCTATAGCATGACTTAGAACATAAAGAAGGGAAATATTTCCTAAAACATCTCATAGCCTCCTATACATAGTCATGGCGTGCTTCACAACCATGAATAGGACTCTAACTAACATGGTGTGTTGGACTTTGAGGATCTATTAACCTAGTGCTTTAATACCAAGTTTGTCATGACCAAGCCTAGGGCCGAGATGTAACATGGTGTAAGAAGGACTCGAAGGGACCCCAAGCAAGCTTCTTAGACCATCATTACATACCCTTGGTCGCGAAAGAAAATAAATCAAGCATCAAGAGATAAAAGTGGGGAAACCAGGACTAATGGAAAATACTTTTAGATCATAGACATCAAGGACAATAGAGCCAAGTCTCTTAGCATAGATACATAATATGTCCAATTAACACCTCTAATATATAGGTAAGAGCTGGGGCCAAGACAAAGTAACCGGGCTCACGCACATAGTTAAATAGATAATAAAAAAGGGCATCTCAATACATAATAGGAGAAATATAGACTAAGGTCCCTGAAATGGATGACTCACTAACTAGCTTGAGTAGTATCGAACTAGCCATGTGGAGGAGAAAGATGATCAACTTGGGCACCGGTTCCTACATGGTGACGTTATGTAGGCATAGAGTATGCATTAGTATATTTGAATGTACTAAGTATGTAGGATGCAATGCAAACAAGGATTAAGTATCTTAATCAAAATGCATAACAATAGGCACTAGGCATGCTATAATAATATTGCATGTATGATCAATGCATAAGTAAAACATTCATAAGTAACTCATGCTCGTATAAGATATCATAGGTGTAGAAGAGACCAAGATAGATTTTAAAAGGACAACCCTTTAGTAGGTTAGTAATGATGCTGCCCCATCACTTAGGTGGATGAGTACAAGCTCTCATCTAGGTTGGTGATAATGCTACCCCATCACCTAGTTAGAGAAGTACAAACCCTTCTCTAGGTTGATAAATATGAACCCTCACCTAGGTTAGTGATGATGATGCCCCATCACTAGGTGGAGAAGTACAAAACCTTCCCTAGGTTGATGAGTACAAACCCCTACCTAGGTTATCCGGGTTCTTAGTCCCTCCGGATTGGGCATAGTCTAATGCAACACTTTATATAGAATTTATCATATACGTAAGCTCATTTCATCATAATATTATCAATCATATCATATCTCATGCTTTGGACCTCCAATTCCTTAGCAAACCACATCCGGACATTTTATCAAGCACTTAGAGGGTCTGTGACACTAGTATAAAACCATGAAATATAGAGCTAAAATCATGCAAGAAAATCCAATGTAAAACCATCAATCAACACCTTGCAACACCTTCAAGAAATACATCAGAATCCCTCCTCATATCTTACAATAGATCAAAGATTTATAGCTTAAAACATAACAAAATAGTCATAACTTTACATAGCTTTAACATAGTGTGTAGTGAATTTCATAATAAGCAAGACCCATTTGTAAATTAACTTTAAATCATGCAGTTTCAATAAAAGAGGCTCGGGTATCATGGGTAAAAGGAATCCATGAAATAAACCCATATACCTTAGCTTAGAGATGAACTTGGGGAAGATTGGAGATGGAGACTCGAAGGTTGAAGAAGAATCTTGAAGGAGAACCTTATCTTAGGATGAAGGTTTGGGACTTTAATTTTGGGAATGGAAATATGACTAAGCATTTGAGTAAGTATTGGGAAATATTTTAGGTAATATAAGGGTGAAATTTGGCTAAGTATGGATGAAAACACGTTTGGGAACAGTTAGGCCCAACACTTAGAAGTCTTGGACTGAACTAATAAGAACAGGCCATGTTTTACACAGTGGCACATCGCGAGGGAGTTGCGGATTCCTATGTAGAATTCTCACCTTGAAAAATTATAATTGCTAATATTTTGCTATTAAATCAGAGTTGGACCCTTTTTCACCTAATTTTGACCCCTAAACAAGAATATAAAGTCATATTTTTAAAATAGCAAATGGATTTTGAGATATATGGAATTTAAAATTCCAGGCATTCTGAGGCACGTTTTTGAGCACTTTTCAGGGTATTTTCACTGTCCAGGGAGAAACACTCGCCCGTATGAACCCTAGATCTATTAAACTCTGAAGCTATTAACTGAGCTACTTAAGCTCTATAGGATCCATTCAATACGGAGGAACAGATATAGTCTTAGTGATCATCTCGACCTCTACCACAAAATCAATTTCTCGCTCAAGCGACAACCAAGGAATATTTGCTGGAAATATATTCAAAATCTCACATATAATTGGCATAGACTCTACAATGAAAGTCACAGTTGTCACATCACGCACATGGGCTAAATAGACTGAATACACTGCAAATGTTAATATTTGAGCCTGAATATATGATATAATACCTGTTAGAACCTAGCTCGCGGAACCCTACTAAATAATTGAGCCATACCCAGTATTGGCAAGGTGATAGTCTTAGTATTACTATCTAATATAGCATTATGTAGGGCCAACCAATTTGTACCCAAATTAAGGTCAAAGTCCAGCATAACAAGTAATATCAAATGAACTCGGGTATCAAAACCAAGAAGAGTAACCCTAGAGCCTGTTAGACCCCGTAATTAACGAAATGGAGGTCAATTGCTCATTCGGGAAAATTGTTGTGATTGAGGTGTATTTTAAATTTTACTAACTTATGGTGTGGGAGTATGGAAT
>JAOTQJ010144715.1:0-82200 GCA_025642045.1 Solanum sejunctum | reverse complement strand
AAATAACAACACAAGGATTAAGAAACTTACTTGATTCCTTCCTCTTCTTCTTCTTCTTCTTCTTCTTCTCTTCTTCTTCTTCTCCTCTTCTCTTCTTAAATTTTTTCTAAGTGTTGGAAGACAAGGGAGGAGTATATATAGACATACACTTTTTAAAAATTGCAACATAAGGGCTCCTAGTTAGCCCATAGACTGATTAGGTCCCCAAACTTTTCTATTTTAATCCAATTAAGGACTCCCGACTTCAACTAAATTTTTACCTGAAAAAATTCACTTGATTCCATACTCTCGCACCATAAGTTAGTAAAATTTAAAATACACCTCAATCACAATAATTTTCCCGAATGAGCACACCTCCATTTAGTTAATTACGGGGTCTAACATGGACATACTCCGACTGAAGATCAATCTTAGAGAAATGACTAGCCCCTTAAAGTTGATCAAAAGGGTCATCAATCGTTGGTAGAGGGTAGTTGTTCTTTATGGTGACTCTATTAAATTGCCAGTAATCAATATACATTATAAGAGAACTATCCTTTTTCTTCACAAATAACACCACTGGGGATATTTGGTTCTAACCATTATGTGTCTCTTTTTATGTGGGTTTATTTGTTTTCCTTAATTGTTTTACCTGCCTTATTTATTTACTTTTATTGTTATTCTTCATTATTAACTTGTTTCTTCTCTTTCCCTTGTTCCCTATAACACCCTTCCCTTATCCCCTCTAACTCCTTGTCCCTTTTCCCTTCTAACATCCCTTCCCTTATCCCTACTAATCTAACTCCCCTCCCTTTATTTAGTGCTTTATATTATTTGTTTACCTTAATTGCTAAATTTTACTATTTCAATATAAACTGTTATTCCATTCATATATTCCTTAATAGGCACCTTGTTTTTCTTTTATGATGATGTAGTGCCTTTGCACTTCTCTCCCTTCTCTTCAAACCTAAATTTTAGAGAGTAAGCGCTTGCTTGGTGAATGACGAATAGTCTTACTACTGTTGGACCATGTGCTTCTCATATAGGAATACCCAGTCCATGTCGAACCCACTCTTTAGAAACCTAGGATAGAGCTACCCACCCCAAAGTTTAAGTCATGCATGAATAAGGCCTAGGTAGTTAGCCCCATGGGGTCAATCTACATAATAGTAGCCACCCTATTAAGTCTAGAGGGTTCAATCACCCTCTAAGACAAAATACTGCATCTTATGTATCAATGTGAATCACGATAACAAATTCAAGCCTTAGATAGTGTTAAAATGGAGTTTAGAAAAGTTTACCTTTCTATTTTACAGGTTTATGATGCCAAATTTATTCTGGAGAAAGGCTTGAAGTTTTGGATTTTCCCCACTTGTTATCCCTTCGTTCCTTAGATTTCATATTTTTTAAATTCAAAATTGTAACAATTATAAAATAGTTTATTAACTTTTTTTTCTTCCTAACTCTAAACTCCAATTAACAAATTTAGGCTTAATTTAGTTATAGTGAATCACTTATATGTCATCTTAGGCACACCTCTGGCTCAATGAGGCTCCTTGTATTTAGGACGTTTACTTTTATAAATTAATGTGTTGTTTTTATGTTATTTATCATGTCACTAACTTGATTTTCTTCTTTTTCTTATTTTTATTTTATTTTTACTTTACATGCCTTCCCTTTCCCAAAGGTTGATCTGTTTGCACACTCTAGCCTAACACACATGATCGAAAGGACCCCTGCCTACTCCTCCAAGTTTGAGTCTTCAAAAGAAGGAAAAAATGACTAACAAAAAAGTTGAGACTTCCAAAAGGGAATTTCAATATGATAATCTGACTTTAAGGTTGGCAAGAAAAATCAAGAGTTGGAGGATGAAATGGCTAATATGCGCAACTTGACCAGACTATCCATTTCTCTCGGCACCCCTCTTGGGAAAAACATGGATGACCTTATTACTACAATTCAAACCACCCTCCCAGATCATCTTCCATTGATTCATCTGACCTCCTAAATTCAATCTAACCCCCCTTATATACCACCTTTGAGCACCCACTTTTTAAATGGCAACCTTCAAATTTCATATCAATTAAGTATTTATGAACCAACATTGCACCCATAAAATCTTACCCATGTTCAAGATATGCCTTCTAAGTCCACTGCCAATGTCATAGAAGCCCATACTCTGGAACCCATGTCCACAATCATATATATATCGAGGCCTCTCCTTTTATCCATAACTATCATAAATCAGAACCTTCTCAAAAGCATATGCTGATTAAGTCCCTGACTGAGAATTAGATAGTCTGACCAATTGAATGCGACATGTACAAGAAAGTAAAGGGGTGGTTGGCTTGAGCTATGAAGATTTGTGCATGCACCCAGATGTTAAGCTACCTAAAGGATACAAACCTCTGAAATTTGAGTTATACAATGGTATTGGAGACCCCAGGGCTCATTTATGCATGTATTGTGATAAATTGGTAGGAGTTGCGAGGAATGAGAAGATTAGAATGAAGTTGTTCATAAGAATCCTTACAGGGGAAGCGTTGACATGGTATATAGAATAAGATTCACAAAAGTGTACGAGATGGGAGGATTTGGCTTCTGATTTCATGGATAGATTTAGGTTCAATATTGAGAATCCACCAGACTGGTTCTACATTCAAAGCCTAAAGAAGAAGCCAAGCGAATCATTTCAGGATTATGCTACAAGATGGAGCTCCGAAGCTACTAGAGATAAACCTCCTATGGAGGAATCCCAAATGAAGGATTATTTTATTCACGACCAAGAGCCTCAATATTATGATAGAATGATGCTTGTGGCAGAAAAGAGTTCGCTGACATCATCAGATTGGGTGAAAGAATTAAAGAAGGCATAAAAATGGCACCATTATTAACTTGGAGGACTTACAAGCTATTAACAAAGCCTTACAGTCTAGTGGTATGCCTGAAAATCAAAATAAGAAAGAAGTGGGTTCAGTAATGATGACACATAAAGCTCTTATAAGATATCAAAGTCGAACTCTACCACTCCCTCACTATCTTACATCACCATAGCCCGCACCTCCTTCCTTTTATCCACCACCTTACCCCTTGTCAAACTCCTCTCCTGCTATATCAATAACCCATATACCCTGTTTATCATACCCAACCAATATACTTTCAAACACCTTCGCCTCCATCTCTTCATTGACCAAATTATAGAAATTATCCCAACTTTGAAATAAAACCCATAAAAAGCTATACTTCTCTGGCTGAACCCATAGCCTAACTCTACGAAAGATTAAAAGAGGATGCTATATCACCCCCATTGCTGCTTTGAATCTAGACACTTAATCCAAATGGTATGATCCAAATAAGGTTTGTGCATATCATTCTGAAATGAAGGGACACACCACTAATGTATGTCGCGCTTTAAACGATAAGATTCAAGACTTGATTAATACTAAGGCCATATATTTGAAGAATCCTATGCCAAATATGTCCAACAATCTAATACCAAATCATTAGTGAGCATGTTGAAACCTAAACTTGAATTGTGACATCTAAGAAAAGGGTTGCCTTGCTTGAGTCTTATGGGAGAAGTATCCACATTGGCAAAATAAACAAAGAGACCTGACCCTCTTTTACTTCAAGTACTTTTTATTTAATGCTTTTTTCATATTGTATTTGGAACTACGTCAGCCCTAATTCCCGTTTAAGAAGGATATGTAGGCGCTCCTCTGAAGTTCGGTCTTATCATAATAAAAATCATATTTTTCCTCTTCATCATGGACTGGGGCAGAATTTTTGAGAGGATCTCAAAATTCTTCTATAAGAGCATATTCCTTATCGATGAGTAACTGGGGCAAAATTTTTGAGAAGGATCTCAAAAATTCTTTTAGAGCATTTCGTATAAACTGGGGCAGAAATTTTTGAGTGACTCAAAAATTTCAACAAGTCGAACTCAGAATCGAAGGCTAGCCTCTAAGGGGACATCAAGATGAAAGAAACAACATATAGAGCATATGGATTAAGTCAAAGCTACAGATCAACCTCCTTTTTCACACACTAACAATTTTTCTTTGAACGTAGAAGAGACAAGTATACATGCTGGGATGGCCTCTTCGCGTCATGCAATCAATCATCACTTTTCTTACGATAGGTGAAGGATAAAATATCTTATTACTTTAAATCTCGGCCTACTTGAAATTGCATTTTTACATTGGCTCTCTAAATTGGTATAAAAATAACATTGTGAATTGCCTACTAAATTTGCACAAAATTGTATTTTTGCATTGACCTACTAAATTTGCATAAAATTACATTTTTACACTGGCCTACTGAAAAATATATTTTGCATTGGCCTATTAAAATTACGTAAAATTATATTTTTACATTGGCGTACTAAAATTATGTAAAATTACATTTTTACGTTGGCCTACTGAAAATTATATTTTTGCATTGGCCTACTAAAATTACATAAAATTTTATTTTTACATTGGCCTACTGAAAATTATACTTTTATATTGGCCTACTAAGATTGCGTGAAATTACTTTTTTACATTGGCCTACTAAAATTATATGAAATTGCATTTTGCATTGGCCTACTAAAATTATATGAAATTGCATTTTTGCATTGGCCTACTAAATTTGCATGAAATTGCATTTTTGCATTGGCCTACTCAAATTACATGAAATTATATTTTTGCATTGGTCTGCTAAAATAGCATGAATTACATTTTTGCATTGATATACTAAATTTACATTTTTGCATTGGACTACTAAAATCGCATAAAATTGCATTTTTTATATTGGCCTACTAAAATTAGATGAAAATTGAAATGCATTGAAATTTACATTTGGCTTACTAAAAACACATTGAAAATTGCACGACCTATTGAAATTGTATTTTGTCCTACTTAAAAAAATTTTACATGGCTTACTAAATTGTATTTTTGGCCCACTGAAGTTACATTGTTTTCTTGAAAAAATTTGCATGGCCTTCTGAACTTACATTTGCCTACTGAAATTGCATTGTCTTCTTTGAAAAATTTACATGGCCTACTAAAATTGCATTGCCTTCTTTAAAATATTTACATGGCCTTCTAAAATTACATTTTGCCTACTGAAATGGCATTACATTCTTTCAAAAATTTTGCATTGGCCTGAAAATTCGCATGATATTATACCCTTAAGGCATCATGGTCCAAAGGAATCATTCCTCACGGCCTACGGATATCATTTCATGGCCTGAGGATTTAGTTTATAATTTTTATGATCCGAAGGTGTCATCGTCCAAAGACATCATTTTCATGGCCTATGGACATCATATCATGACCTGGGGATATAATTTATGATTAGCATGACCCAAGACAGCATAACCTAAGATGTCATCCTTACCGTCTTATGGCAAATTTCGTGGTTTAAGTGGGAACTTACATCATGTTTATGAATTCATTTCACTGCTTACTACACGCGCTTTAACCATTCTATGTAGTATTATTAAAGTTACAGATATACAGATTTTGTGGAGTTATATAGGTTTTGCCATTCGATTTGAAGACAAACCATTTATTTCGTATACCATTTGTAATAAACGCTTTGCTTCGTTCAGACCGTCTGTATTATCCCTCTGTCCTCATTTTTCTATCAATATCTAGTTCATCTTCTACACCCTGATCTTTCCAATTCAAGCTGCTATCATTCCTATTTCAAGTCCCCACACTGTTAATTTTACTTTTAGGAATTTCATTCGTTCCTAAATTCAGAACTACATACGGCCTGATTCTCGTATGACCAGAGATATGTAGGAGACTTGATACCAAAGTCTTGGATGTAATATTTTTCACAACCCCTTTTGTTCTATTTTGTCCACCCTAATATTCCTTCGTTCAAACAAAATCGGCTACTCCGTCAACTTTCTTTCCTCAGAAATTCATCCTTCATTCCCGAACAAAGAAGCGCCAGCTGTTGACACCAATTTTGATCGGCCTATAACCATTTTAGGTTGTCATGTGATTAAAATGGGTGTTTTAAAAATTTTCAAAATAAATGAGTTTAGCTTCAATTTTATCCAAATAATTGTGTTTTTTAAAACGTTCTTTATTTTCAAAAATTGTTCATAAATTATTGTTGTTGTTGTTGTTGTTGTTGTTGTTATTATTATTATTATTATTATTATTATTATTATTATTATTATTAACTTATTATTATTTTATATTATTTTATTAATATATTTAATTTAAAATAATAATTTTAGAACATTTAATATTTTTACATAATAATTATGGCATATATTACGTATTTTCTTTACATAAAGATTATTATTTAAAATATCATATATTTTATAAGTGTGAATATTACATTTATTAATTAAACAACAATCTATTCAATTTCATCCCAATTTATTTAATTTATAGCTTCTGTATTTCAATTTATTATAATTTTTTCAATTCTAGCCTAGATTAAGTCAATTTGTAGCTTAATTTTAAATTTCCAACTCAATCTTTATCAAGACTTAATCTCATCTGTTGATTACTTTTGATCGGATGGCCCAGATTAATTCTCCTACTATTTCCATTTTAATAACCTAATATCGCCTCCCCCCCCGACCCTTATTTTTTTCCATTCTTCTCCTTCCAACATCAGCCACCTGCCGCCATCCTCTCTATCTCCGGCGAGATGACCCATGATTAGCATCGAAAGTTACATTAACTGCTATTTCACAATTGAAAGAAGCGCAAACAGTTTAAAGAGTTATTTTGTTTTATTTTATCGTATGCCGGCAAACAACCCCCCGCAAAAATCTCTCCGTTCTCCTCCATTTTTCTCTTCTCCCGTCTCCCTCTCCACTGGTCCTCCATTTTTTCTGACAAATCGCCACCATCGTGACCCCCTGCCCGTCGCGGCTCCTCCTCCTCCTCTCCGCTCTGTCCTCATTGCCGGTGACATAATGTCCTCCACCCTTTCCTCCACCAATACCGCCCCTTCTTCTTCCATTCCTTCCTATCTCCGAATAAACAGTCACCACGCTGGCAAAACCACTAACAGCGAGTCGTCGGCGACCCTTTATCCCCTCAGCCCCTTTCTCAACTAAACCAGCCCCTTTACTTTGAAAACCCACCAAAAATCTGATAAAACAGTCCCCAAACGAAACCCAACATCTTTTTTTGATTCGTAACCCATTGGAAAATTCCATGCAACAACCAGGCGACCCCTCACTCCATTTTACCGGCACCAACAACCCCACTCAAGAATGGTTCAAGTATTTTGAGTTTGAATGTATCGCAAATCTGGTTCGAGTTAATTTGTTTTCCTTGTTTTGTATTTGAAGTTATGCGTAAGACTTAGATTTAGATTTATGAATGTTTGATCTTCTAATTTTCTTTCGCTACTGGCTTTGTTTTAGTCATTGCTATCGTGACTACTCAAATTTATGGACTAATTATGTGAAATTTTTATTTTTAATGTTTGTGGTAAATGGTTAGTCTCCTTGATTCACTTTGAATTATTCCCGTTAGTGATTAAGTTTTAATTGGGTCTTGATTTATAACATTGATAATTAAGTTAGTTACAGATTACATGGGCATGACTTTAGCTATGGTTTTGATTAATTTTCTTATTTATGTTGATTGTGATAAATATTTTGTGAATGTGTAATTTGTTTATATTGTCTCCTTAATTGATTTTCTTGCCATTTCTCTAGAAAGTAAAATCCCTTTGTACGAGTAAATTTGGCAAATTCCTTGACTGAATATTCTTACTTGTTATACTACTGGTAAAGAACTATTGACATTGTTATTTTTAGCCCCTTTTTATGTAAAACTTGATTCTGTGATATTAATCTTTTTTTTTACTTGCCAAATTTTCTCAAATCTGATTATTCAGTTTATTTGTGGTAAATTTTGATTGAATCAAATTAAATAACTTTTTTTTCAATGCTAATTGATTCATTATTTATATGGTACGTTTAATTTGGTCAATTATAAAGTTTCTTGCCTTTTTTCTTTCCTCTCTTCTCTGCTATAAAAAGAAATCTTCTCTTTTCACAACCACAACTTTTGACACGAAAATCAGACACTCTTCATAGTAAAATAATACTCCCTCCATCAGCTATATTTCTAAGAAAAAAAATCACTCTCTTGAAATAGTGTTCTCTTCAAGTCTAGAAGGTTTAATTTTCAAGTAATATTGGTCAGTATTCATCTGGTTCTATGCATCATTTTTTTTAATTGCTTGTTTATCTAAATTATTATTATTATTATTATTTTTATATACATTGTTACTGCTAGTTTCTTTTAAGTGTTGCAGGTTTCTGTCGAGTTTCTTTCAAGAGTGTTGTGATACCCCAGGAGGGTATCCTAGACCATGATTAGCACTCGGAGACTATCGCTAGCCCCCAAGTGGACCACTGAGTCTCTTTGCCATTGTTTAGTGAATTCATCAGTGAAAAAGATATGATATAATGAATATAAATGCTATCCTATCAATGAGCTCATATGTCAACATCAGTTTATCATAAGAAAGTAGAATGGATAATGAAAAGTCTCAATAACAAAGGAAAGAAGTATAAGGGAAAAGAACCCTTGACATTAGCATCAACATCTACATTTATGCCTATGAAGCCTCTATGTTATGATCTAAGACGGTACCATGACAGACCACTGCTACCAACTGATAAATAAAAGAATATCTAATCAGAAAATAAATTTCCTCCAAATGCTGGGGAAGACTTACCACTGTCAGGAATAAAGAGCTCTGAACTTCAACTATCGGGCTGCTGAAGTCCTCGATCTATAGTATCTGCATCATAAAATGATGCAGCGCCAAAGGAGCGTTAATACATGAAATATATTGTATGTAAAACGGGCTAAGAAAAAGGAAGCAGTATAATTGACACTTATCAGTCACTTAGCCTCACCTCAAATATAAGAGAGAAGACCCTATCACCTCACTAGCTATCAAGCATCAAGTCTTCACATCACATCGGAATTCTATCATCATGAAACCTATATGGGAGTTTCTATAACTGGCAACCACTATCTATGAGTCGATAGTGATACAACGAAGAGATGTCATTGCCATATCAGTTCAGTGCCTTGCTGGGATAAAGGACGAGCCTGTCAGTGGATCCAAAAGTCTGTCAAGTCCTCTTTTGGGACAAAGGAAACATCCGCTTTCGCAGTGCAATCCTCTCCTACGCTGGACATGTAGTTAATGGATCTGAGTGGGATATACTCTTACTCATTTCGGTGCTAATATTCCTCCCAGGACTCAATATTCTCATAAGTCTATCAATCCATCAAGAACTCCCATCACCCAACCTCTACGGGCAAGATTTTCTATCCAATCTAAGCGAACTGTACCCATTTGAAGCTATCAACAATAGTTTTTCGCTATCACAGTCATCCCTACACTTAAGTCAAGACTTGGACGCAGTTAGACATCATCCTCAAACATTCAAGGCTCAAGACAACCCATAAGTTCATTATTCAAGTCATTATGGAGAAGAAATTTTAAGGATCAAGTCACAATCATATAATAAGGTGAAAATACAGTAAGTTTAAGCATGCTGATCATCCGTTCATGATATAAAATTGTTGTTTAAAGATTAGAAAACATAAATTCAAGATAGTGTACAAGAATTGAAACAATTATTCAAGAACCTAAAGTAGTCATTCAAGAACTTAAAATAAATAATCAAGAACCTTCAAGAATTCATAAATCAAAGCTTCTAGACATAAAAGTTTGCTATCTTAACTCTACATTGGCACATGGGGGAGAAATCCCATGCTTTTGGGTAACCTTTACATACTTGGGAATGAAAATCTTTTGAAGAACTTGGAAGATTCTTGAAACCCTTGCTTGACTCTCCTCTTTTTCTCTCTAGAATTTGCGTAAAATCTTTGAAAATAATGATTCTAACCTCTTTTTCGTACAAATATATGTTTAAAATCATTCATAGATATAAACATATGTCTGAAAGGATGAAATTGCCCTTTCAAATTAATAAAAAAATTCGTATTCCTCCTGCACTAGTACGTGAGGCGCACTAGTATATTTTTACACTTTTTTGCATTTTTCGACCTTCGTCAAAATTTTGAAAAAAGGCATAAGTGTGATTCCACGTCCTCTCCTTATTGCAGAAGGGGCATATAATCCTCACTATTTTAGGCCCTTTTGAAAAATTATAATTTGTATTTTTGCGAGATAAGGCTGAGTTGAGACCATTTTTTGACTCAGTTTTTCGTGCTGATTGCAAATCCGATCTCAAATTTTTCATCAGAGCTTGGAAAGATACGTTGTGTACGCAACCAAGTTTAGTAATTTTATGGGGTATTACATCATCTCCCTATTGGGATTATTTATCCTCGAATGATGAGTAAAGGTCGTACGGGTACTCGAATAACCTCAGAACCTTATCTCAGAACTCACTCAGGAACGCTCGAACTCTCACTATCCATCATCTATCTATCCTTGTCTTAGGCTTGGGAATGTAGTAAAACAAGGCATCAACTTAAAGGAAAAGAATTTCTCAGAATTAATAAGAATGAATTTGTTTACGTTCAATATCGTCATCTCTTGGCATGAATAGATGCAGGTATTTGAGTTTCATTGCCTTCTTAGCTTCCCACGTAACTTCCTCCACAAATTAATTCCTCTATAGGACTTTTAACGGAGCTATTTCTTTATTCCTCAGCTTGCGAGCCTTCGATCAAGAATCAAGAATGGAACTTCTTTGTATGATAAGCTATCTTTCACATCCATACTCTCCACAGGAATTGCTAAAGCTGGATCCCCTAAACATTTCCTTAATATAGATACCTGGAACACCGGGTGAACTCTATCTAGCTCAGAAGGTAAGTCTAACTAGTAGGCAACCTTCCCAATCCTTCTTACAATATGTTATGGCCCAATGTAATGGGGACTTTGTTTCTCCTTCTTACCAAATGTCATGACACCCATCTTGGGTGACACTTTCAAGTACACCCAATCATCTACCTCTAACTCCAAGTCTCTTTTTCTCACATCTGTATATGATTTCTGGCGACTCTGAGTTGTCTTCAACCTTTCCTGGATGACTTTCAGCTTCTCCATAGACTGGTGTACGAGGTCAGGCCCAGTAAACTTAGCTTCACCCATCTCAAACCAGCCATACTGGGATCTACACCTCTACCCATACAATGCCTCATATGGGTCCATCTGAATGCTGGCATGGTAGTTATTATTATACGTGAACTTAATCAGTGGTGAATGATCATCCTAGTTTCCTTTGAAATCAATTGCACATGCCTTCAACATATCCTCCAAAGTCTGGATAGTGCGCTCTGCCTGCCCATCTGTTTGAGGGTGGAAAGCGGTACTCAAGTTCACCTTCGTACCCAATCCCTTTTGGAAGGATCTCCAAAATTGAGAGATGAATTGAGCTCCTCTGTCTAAGATGATAGACAAGGGAATCCCATGCAACCTCACAATCTCCCAAATGTAAAGTCAGGCATACTCTTCAGCTGTATAGGTTGTCTTCACCGCCAAAAAGTGGGCTGATTTAGTCATCCTGTCTACAATTACCAAAATTGAATCATGCTGCTTTCGGGATCAGGATATGTCCATGATGAAGTTCATATTGATCACCTCCCATTTCCATTCTAGAATTTTGAAATTCTGAGCTAACCCCCAAGGTTTCTGATGTTCAACATTGTTGGCAATTCGAGCACTTGGAAATGAATTCCGCAATGTTTCTCTTCATCCCATTCCACCAATAGACTTATATCAAGTCATTATACATTTTAGTGGATCCAGGATGAATGGCGTACCTCGTGATATAAGCCTTGACCATGATTTTGTCTTGAACACCATCAACATCAGGTACACACAATCTCCCTTGATACCTCAATACCCCATCTCCCCTTTTGGAGAAAATCAACACCTTTTGTTTGTGAACCACTTCTTTCAATTGGAGTAAGAAAGGGTCTTTGTTTTGCTTCTCCTTCACCTCAAACACTAAGGTTGAAGTAGAACCATTCTGAACATTGAGCTCGCCTTCGTTGTTCTCTCTTCCCCTCCTCCACACCGGCAGTGCTACCCATGGACATCCTGCTAAGAGCGTCAGCAACAACGTTATACTTACCTGGGTGGTAGAGGATATTCATATCGTAATCCTTGAGCAACTCCAGCCACTTTCTCTACCGCAGGTTGAGCTCTTTCTGATGAACACATACTGCAAGCTCTTGTGGTCAGTGAACATATCCACATGTACTCCATACAGATAATAACGCCAGATTTTAAGTGCAGCACCACTGCTGTCAACTCAAGATCATAAGTCAAATAATTCTTCTCATGAATCTTACGCTGTCTGGAAGCATATGCTATCACCTTCCTTCTCTGCATAAGCATACACCCCAATCCAACTCTAGATGCATCATAACATATCACAAAATCACCCATCTTGTCTGGCAATGTCAATACCGGTGTCGTATTCAATCTAGTCTTTAACTCCTAAAAGATCTTCTCATATTCCTCTGACCACTAAAACTTGGCCTTCTTCTGAGTCAACTTTGTCAAAGGGTCTGACAGAGAAGAGAAGCCCTCCACAAATCTGCTGTAGTACGTGGCCAACCTAAGAAACTTCTTATTTCTATTGGAGAAGTTGGTCTTAGCTAGTTCTTAACCGTCTCAATCTACTGGGTATCTACCCGAATGTCATCTTCTGAAATTATATGGCCTAAAGAAAGCCATTGACTTGAGCTAAAACTCACACTTGGATAATTTTGCATACAACTCATGATCCTTGAGTGTCTGCAAAACCACTCTAAGGTGATTTGCATGCTCCTCCTCATTCCTTGATTACACTAGGTTGTCATCGATAAACACAATCAGGAATATGTCAAGATATGGTTTGAATACACTAGTCATCAAGTCCATGAAAACTGTAGGTGCATTTGTTAACCCGAGGGACATGATCAAGAACTCATAATGGCCATATCGTGTCTTAAAGGTTGTCTTAGAAATGTCACGTTTCTTCACCTTCAACTGATGTAACCTAACTTGAGATCTATCTTGGAGAAGAAAGTAGCACCCTGAAGTTGGTCAAAGAGATCATCTATTTTGGGAAGAGGGTACTTATTCTTTATGGTCACTTTGTTTAACTATCGATAGTCTATACATATCCTCAATGATCCATCTTTTTTATGCACGAATAGGATAAGAGCATCCCAAGGTAAGACACTAGGCCGTATGAAACCTTTCTCTAACAAGTCTTTCAGTTGCTCTTTTAATTCTTTCATCTCTACAGGAGCCATTCTATAGGGTGGAATTAAGATAGGTTTGGCCTCAGGAAGAACTTAATCCCAAAGTCAATCTCCCTATCAGGAGGGGCTTTAGGAAGATCATCAGGAAAGACTTGGGGAAACTCATTGACCAACTAAGACAGGCTCAACATCATCATACTTCACTTCCACTAGGTGGTAAATACAACTCTTAGATTTCAACTTTCTAGCTCTAAGATTGGATATGAATTTTCCCTTTGGGACAATAGAGCTCCCCTTCCACTCTAAGACAGGCTCATTAGGAAAATGGAACCTAACTATCCAGGTTCTACAACCAATAAAAGTATAACAGGCATGGAGACAATCCATGCCTATTATCACATCGAAATCCAACTCCACCAAATCAGCTAATGTATCTTTATGATAGATAGACACTACACAATCCCTATAAACTCTCTCAGCTAAGATAAACTCTCCAGTAGGGATATAGATAGAAAAGGGCTCAAGTAAACACTCAGGAAGAATACTAAACTTTGTAGCCACATAAGGAGTTACAAAAGATAAGGTGTCACATAGATCAATTAACACATAGCAATCATAATAAAAGACACGAAGCATACTCATGAAAACATCTGCTGCAGCCTTCTGCTCCTATCGGTTACTTATAGCATAAAGGTGGTTTCTTCCGCCTCCTGTACCCATAGTAGTAGCACCCCTCTGCTGATTACCTGCTAGAGGTGCTGTCGAAGACTAAGCCCTGCCGCTCCTCTCACCTCGCCTCTTCTTCGGGCACTCACAGCTGAAATGACTAGCCTAACCAATAGCACACATCCTTGCCCACATAATACTCGCCTAGATGAAGCTTACAACACTTGCTGCAAAGTGGCTTTCCCTTAATACCTTGAGTCACACTGGCCTGAGATTGGGCACCTAGGCTTATCAAAACACTTGCTGCAAAGTGGCTTTCCCTTAATACCTTGAGTCACACTGGCCTGAGATTGGGCACCTAGGCTCATCAAATTCTGATGACCCTAAGATTTTTGATCATACCTGGTTGGTAGCATAGCCGCACTAGCTGTGGATGGTGTGGGATGTGATGATCTCTTCTGGAAATAAGATTTGTCACCTTTGTTCTGTCTCTGCGGGTTAGATTCATGTTGCACTGACTTCGCCTTTCTGGTCAAGTGTTCTTCTCTATCCCTTCTCTTATCTTCCTCCATTTGCTTGGCATACACAATAAGTCTAGAGATGTCCATGCCCGGAATCAGCAAGGCAGCCTTATACTCTCTCTGCACATGTCTAGCTAGGCCATACATAAATCTTCTCATCTTCTATCTCATATCTTTCACCATCTCGGGAGCATACCTTGATAGTCTAGTGAACTTAAGGCTGTACTCCTTCACAGTCATCCCTCCCTGCTTCAGGTTCATGAACTCATTCGTCCTTGCTTCCCTCAACTCTAGTGGAAAGAAGTGATCAAGAAAGGTAGCTTCAAACTCATCCCACACTGCAGGCTCCACATCCTTACCTCTACTCACCTCCCACTGAGTGTACCATACATTGGCCACGTCCTTCAGTTGGTATGATGCAAGCTCAACTCCCTCGATCTCAGTTGCATGCATGGCCCTCAAGACTTTGTACATCTCATCGATGAAGTTCTGTGGGTCCTCCTCCACCTTTGACCTCGTGTATACTAGTGAGATCATCCTCAGAAAGTCCTTGAGTCAAGTTGTAGCTGAAGGCTCCTGCGATCCAAAACTAGGAGCCTGAGAACCCTGGCTATTCCTCTATGAGGCCACCAATTGAGTTAGCATCATGATGGCTCCTCTGACTTCTACCTCAGTAGTGAGAGCTGGCTAGGGCTGAGCACGGGGAACCTTAGGGTGTAATGACCCGTATGGTCATTTTGAGATTTAGTCCTCTTGTTTTCATAAAAGGCTTATCTCATAAAATTTTAATGGGAGATTTGGACTATTTGATAACTAAGATTGTGTAATTTATGGGTAGGTTTGAATAATTTATATAGTAGTGGGTTAAATATTAATTTGTTTAAAATCCTACATCCCCACCCATATATTAAAAATTAGTAGTGGAGTTTAATTCGGTTTTAATAATCTAAAATAATCAAGAATAAGAAGAGCAAGGGTTTGAGTGAGAAGAAAGCTATGAGTGCTGCAGGTAATCGATAATCTCCTTCTGCCCACTACCGTAGGTGGTTATGACTCTATCTGAGTAGTCGTGGATCAATTGAATAAGTCTACCAATTTCATTCCTGTCAAAGTTAAGTATAGAACAGAGAAGTTAGCTGAGCTTTACATCAGTCATATAGTTAGATTGCATGGTGTGCCTGTTTCTATTATTTTTGATCTGGGTTCACTCTTCATTTCACTTTTTTGGAGGGCCTTGCAGCATCACCTAGGTACTCAGCTTGATGTGCATTCAGCCTTTCACTCTCAAACTGATGGACAGTCTGAGCGGACTATTTAGGTGTTAGAGGACATGCTTAGAGCATGTGTGATTGATTTTGGCACTCGTTGGGACCAACACTTGCCCTTAGCAGAGTTAGCCTATAATAATAATTATCATTATAGTATTCAGATAGCTCTCTTTGATGCTTTATATGGTAGATAGTGTAGATCTCCGATTGGTTGGTTTGATTCTGCTGAGACAGACTCATTAGATGTATACTTTCTTAGAGATGCTATGGAGTAGGTCCGTATGATGAAGGGTAGGTTGTTGACTACTCAGAGTCAATAGAAGAGTTATGCAGATAGGAGGGTTTGAGCACTAGAGTTTATGGAGGGAGATCACGTTTGGCTTAGAGTGTCACACATGAATGGTGTTATGCAGTTCGGTAAGAAAGGAAAGCTTAGCCCTCGATTTACTGGCCCATTTGAGATTTTCGAGCGAGTTGGAGAGGTGGCATATAGACTGGCTTTGCCACCTAGCTTATCATCTGTACATCACATGTTTCATGTCTCCATGCTCCGAAAGTATGTGTCGGACCCTTTACCCAAGCACTAGGAAAATTTCACCACATTATTTGATCCATCCCCATGGTGTTGCATTACTAACCCTTACCTATGTCCTATTAAAACCATCCCTTGATCCGTTCAGGTTGACTAGACGACAGTAATCACATTAAATCCTGCTAATTATCCCTTATCCCATTCATTACTCCCTTGATCCAGTAGGAAAAAATTAGGCAAGTTCTAATGTTGGCCACCATTAAAATCCATTCATATTGAAGAGATAAATTAATACAGATATGCACACTTTCTAAGAATTATGAATTATTTGATTTTTGTTTTGTTAGTTTTTCATGGTTCCCACAACCTTAGTTATAGATTTAGATACTCATGTTATGGAATAGAATAATTAAACACTTACAATGAAAAATTGAAGAGACAAAAATCTAAAATCTTCACAAAAAATCATGATGTTATAGCTCAAATGTAAAATCAAAAGTAATCTCCAAGAACAAAACAATAATCATAAGCAATGAGTTCTTCACATTCTGACTGCTCTTTCTCTAAAATAAATCTAAAAACCCTATTTATAATAATTAGAAATCAAATCATAAATGCAATAGGAAAACTAGAATTGGAAAATTAGACTAACATACTTACGAGCCATATATAAATCACGACCCGTGACTGGCCTTTGAAGACTGCAATGCACAAAAGTTATCTTCCATACACAAACTCATCCTATGGACCATCTTTTTACTATGGACCATAAGGAGTTTCATTTGTTCACGCTTCAACAATGCCTCAAAACTCTAATCCTCAAGGCCCGAACAGGTGCACGACTCGTTACCTAATATATGAGCCATAGGAGTCTTCATTTGATAACAATTCAACACTTAAGCATATTCTGTGATCTTCAACATATGAACAAGCAAATGAACTGTCAAATGGTTTATGACTTGTCTAATAAGATATATCTTCAACATCTAAAAATAAGCCTATCACTGGATCTGACCCATGAAGCCCATCTACGGCTCGTGGAATGCACCACGACCCGTAAAAGGAATTGTACATCATTAAAAATTTGTAATCTATATAACTTGCCCTAAAATCATCCCAATTCTTGATATCTTGAAAAGTCAACACAAAAACAAATCAAACCTACTGAAATGCCCTAAAATTGTGCTTCGAAAATGCCCATAATCGTATTTTCTATGTTTCTCAAAATTCATGTGTGACATCAAAAATCTGACTTCATATTCTCAATAAGGGGGCAAAATTGAGTGGGAAATGGGTATAACCTAGATTTTAGAGGAACCATATTGAAAAATAATTTTCACTAATTTTTTGAAAAATAGTGTTCGTACGCATTTGGACCACGACGCAGACCCATCGTGGACGAGTGTTGGTTTATTCTTGTTTTCTGTTTCAGCTCAAGGGCATTGAGGTCATGGATCTATGCCTATTTACACGTGAAATCTACTATATTTAGCCTTTTTTTCTACTCGATATCACTCAAAAACCCTCTCTAAAACCTGTAAATCCTTTATCAAAATTCCCATCTAAATCCAAGGATTTCAAGATCATATTGAAGCTCAAGAACTCAATCTAAGCTTCAAGCCTCCTTCCAAGTTTACATAAAGGAATCCCCAAATTTAGATATGTGTGTTTCATCCATTGCTTCCTTTCACCCATGGAGCCCAATCTTCCTTTTTATGAAAATTTGCATGATTTCAAGTTGTTTTACTTATGGGTATCTATTATTATGAAATATGAGCATGAATTATATTGGGATTTTATCAAATATTATTGAATATGCATGAATATTTAATTTAAGCTCATACTATGAGATGATCTTTGTCTATTGAGAATATGGATGATTTGAGGTATAAAAGCTATAAAAGCTATCAATTATGATGAACTTTTGAGATGGATTAAATGATACCTAAATTGTGATTTTGTTACTATGTTTGTGGGTTGATTTTAAATTGACTTACTCATCTTGTCACACTCTTGAATTTCATAATTTTGAACAAGCATTATATGCCCACCACGTATTTGATGAAATGTCAAGTCAAGAATTCTCAAGTTATTTACATATTTTATAAGTCAAATGACTTCATGATAATTATGGACTTTCAAGCATGTATTAAATTTATGAAATTATCGATAATTTTACAAGTATCAAGTTAATCCCTATTTCAAGGATTTTTACCTCTTGTGAGCCATTCATATTAAAGCAAGGGTTCATGTAATGGTTATGATCTACTTTCATATTTCAAGTTAGGCTCACTAATTGAAGTCAAGCATGTTTCAAGAGCTACTCCAATCATGTTTCATGTTTCTTACAAGTTATATAAGTTATGTTTATTTTCAAGTATTCCGTGGGATTAGACTTGATACGGATTGAGGCTTAAGATGGGGGGTCGACTCAAGGGGTCCTTACATAATATCTTTTGTCTCTAAACTATGTGCCACCATAGGATTATGATTATTATCCTTGCTATACTAGTGGATCCATCTAGTCATGTTATAATATTTGGTTTGCCTTGGCAAGTAGACCACACCTAGCCGGGGATGTCATGCCATTCCACCTTGTCGAGGGAGTGTCTTACCTTGGATTCCAAGTTGTAGCTCCTTGGTAATGTCGATTGAGATCGCTTACCACACATGTACACTATATATACTATGCAAGTTGAGTGATTGACAAGCATGTTTTACTTCAAGCATTGGTCATACATGCCATATTGAGATTATACTTGTCTATTGCTTATGATTACGCATTTGGACTATATTGGCTTATGTCTTGTTGTACAACATCCTACATACTTAGTACATTCAAATGTACTAATGCATACTTTATGCCTATATGGTATTACTATGTAGGAATCAGAATACCACTTGAACATCCTCCTCGTTGCTAGTTTATACTTTAGAGATAAGTTTTGATGAGTCTTCAAGTCAGAGGACACTATCTACCATATTCTTGCTATTTTGAGACTTCTTTATGTTGAACAATTGTTATTATGAAGGTGAGCTCAGACAGTGTCTTGACCCCCACTCCATTCCATGTTGGAGGTGGCGTTGGATATTTTGATGTACTTATGCAATGAGCTTGACTCTTTTATGCTTTAATAGTTAACAAAGATTTTCCTTAGTCTCGCTTCCATTTTTATTATATCTTTTGTTCTTGTTTACTTTGCTTCTGCGACCAAGGATGTGTGATAGAAATTCTGGGAGGCTTGTTTGGGGTCCTTTCGACTTTGTATTCCCCGTGTAATGTTTAGGACCTAGACTTGGGTCGTGACAAACTTGGTATCAGAACGGTAGGTTTTTAATGGTCCTTAGAACCTAACAGACTAACATCAATTAGAGTCTTATTTATGGTTGTGAAGGGCACTACAACTATGAGTAAGAGGCTATGAGATATTTTAGAGAATGTTTCCCTTCTTCTTGACCTATGTCGTGCTTTAGAAGTTAAGAGAAGGCTTTCCCCCCTAACAAATGCTCTTTGACCAACCCCTCCCACTCCTCAAGCTCTTCAAGGTAGAGGAGTAGGCTAAGATGAGTTCCGAGATGCTATTGCAATGTTGGCTCATGCTATGACCAACCAAATCAACCAAGAGGCGCAAGCTCCTCGGGCTTCCACTCTGGATTTCACAAGAATGAACCCCTCAGAGTTCCATGGGTCCAAGATGGATGAGGATCCCCAAGAGTTCATAGACGAGGTGTACAATGTGCAATCCATCATGGGGGTAAGTTAAAAGGAAAAGGTGGAGTTGATGTGCTACCAACTCAAAGGGGTGGATCAAATTTGGTTTACAAAATGGAAGTTGGAGAAGGGGTATGATGATGCTATCCCTTGGGAAGAGTTCAAAGTTGCATTCCTCAACCGGTTCTTTCCTATCAAGCTAAGAGAGGCTAAGATAATGGAGTTTATGAACCTTAAGCAAGGTTCCATGAGTGTGAGGGAGTATGCCATCAACTCCAACCAACTCTCCAAGTATGCTCCAAAATTGGTTGCCGAACCTAGATCAAGGATGAATAAATTTGTGTCAAGAGTGTCTGACTTGGTTAATAAGGAGTGTCGTACCACCATGCTAATGAGTGATATGGATTTTTCCCTCATCATGACATATGACAAGCAACTAAAGAGGGGAAATATAACACCCCAGATCTTACAATACTAGTACTATGCAAATGAAACACGATATGGTTTGGTCAAATTAGTGACCATTTTTAAAAGTGCTTGAATCTCAAAATAGAGAGCGATATGTATGTCCAATGCTGAAGAGGGTCGAGTGTAAATAAGTTTAATGTCAAATTGAGGAGATCATGATCTTAAACTAGGTGAATAAATGAGGTTCTTGTAGGACTTAGGAAGCTAGCAGGCGAGTCACCTACTTGCTTAGCTTAAATTTGCCAGCTAAACAGAGATGAGGCCCGACGTCGAATTTGTCTAATTCTGATTAGGAATAAAGTCCATGTTAAGAGTGCAACTTTAGCCCATGTTTTACCATTGTAAATAGACAATACTTACAGCCTAAGACGAATTATAAAAGGACCCAAGTACATCATAATCCACTTGGCTAATTGGGCCCAAACTAAGTGAAGAGAAATTAGGAAAATGGATTACCAAGGCCCATCAAATTTGAGACCTATTTATGCCCAAGTGTGAGGGCCAAGCTGCTGCATCACCAACTTCTTAATATGTACTAATATATGGTCAAAAGTTCAAAATAAAGTCCGCAAAAAAAGACCCTTTTAAAAAGGGCTCAAAATAGCCCCTTAAGTCATTTCACTTGAAACAATTTTTCAGCTTTCCTAAAGACTTTTGTTTTCTCTTTGCTTCACTTCACAAGGTAGTCAATACAACCCTCTAGGGGTCTTGAAGGAAACTTGAATCTTGAAGGATAAGTTATGTGGAAATATACATGTATTTGTTATGCTTGCTGAAATCATTGGACAACATGTGTTCCAAAAATTGTATATTTTTCTTGTCTATTTGGAAGCTTTTCTCTTTTTGGTTGGATTGATTATGAAGGGAAGCTACTACTATTAATGAGTATTGGTCCTATAATGATGTATAAAGTCTTATTCACCAATTTTACAATCCGTGAAAGTGAGTTCTTGTGTGATATCGTAATTGTGCTCGTACTAGGAACTTGTGGGCTGATTGAGTGAGGACTATGGTCTCACATCCTCCACCTATTTTTAGGACTATTTTTGAACTATTTTAGGACTGGTTTTATGTGTATATATGGTGGGGATAGTTTGGTTAAAATTGGAACAAGTTTGGAATTGTCGACGTCAAAATGTAACGAAGGGATGTGACATTATGCTGCCTAATTAAATGTTGCATAGAATTGTTATTTATTGTTCTTTTGGGGCTGTTGTAAGACTATTATGGCACTAAAATGGTCTGCACATGATATGTATATGAGAATGTGTATTAGAAAATATGATTAGGGGCGGAAAGGTTGAAAGAATATGCTTGGGTTTATAATTATCTGCTTGCTTCCCGTATGTTGTTTTTTTATGAGATTGGGCTACCAAAATGTATCTATTGGCTGCTAATGCCAGTTTTATCACCTACTATGTTGTAGATGAATATTTGGAGGAAGGGAAGGTTATCTCGAGGCAATAATTAGGTCATACAACGAGGTATGTAAGGCTACTCGATTTTGTATTACTTGGCATGAAACCTAGGCTCTTATCTACTCCGACATAACAAACAACCATGTCTCCGCTCTTTCACATGTTTATATGCTCCCATACATAGTTACTTGAAAATCTACATAGATACTTGGATACCAAGATATACGAGTTTGTTCTACTAAATAAATTTCATGTGTTGTTCTACTTCCTATGCATTTCATTATTTGTGTAACCTACTCCTTTCATTATAGAGTTGTCTTTTGTGATTATTCGCATGTGATATGCTGTACCTATAGCCCTCTAGTTCCAATATTATAACCACTAAAAGAATCATCCCAAAAGTAATTGAAAGATAAAGTATATTGCTTATTGATGGGTGGTAACCCGAGGGGTGGAAGAATTACCTAGCCAGGGTCGATCCTATCACGGGGAGTAGCCCAAGGGGTGAAAGGAAAAGCCTAGCCTGGGCCAGTCCCGATATAAATTACCACTGATTAACTGGTCATTTGTATTATATACTGTGAACAAATTATACAATAAAGGTAATATAATAAAAGGAACATAAAGTACATGATCCCACAGTATACTTAGAGGTGGTCTTTTATTCTTACACTAGTTCATGGTTTCATTTGAGTTGTTATTTTATATATAATATTTCCTACGTTGCATATTCAATATAATATCTCATACTAACATCCCTTATGGGAGACCTGCATTTCATGCTGCAGGTACAGGTGCTAGTAGGTCTCCCAGTAGGAGTACAGGATATCCAACTATTGTTACCAAGCTCCAGGTTGCTTCAGAGCTTTGTGTGTCTAGAGCTTAAATCTTTTTTTATATTGTATAGTTAGCTGAGACAGGGCCTGTACTGAACCTTATCAGATACTTTCCCTTATCTAGAGGCTTTATACACTATGTAAATTAAAGTGTGGTAATGTCTCGTACTTTAGACACCATGGCCCCAACGGCCTAGCCATATGTATTTTCTTTTGGCTTGTTATTGCTATTTACTTTCTTAAAGGCATGTTGAATGTAGAAATCCCTTATAATATATATATATATATAGAAAGTGCATAGATACAGGTTGATTCTCTTAGGCCTTATTGGCAACGGTTACCAGTCCGCCTTAATGGGATTTTGGGCGTGACAGGAAAGCGTAGAAAAAGAAGAAGTGGTGAGTCCAATAAGGCTCATGTTGAAGGTGGTTTCCAATGTTCCAAGGGTTCCCGATTTCCTCAAGGCCATAAATTCTAAGGACAAGGGTCTTCCAATGCTCCTAACAAGAGGTTTGCCAATAATAAAGTGACTAACACAAAATTCCAAGGTGGTAATGGATGAATGACGAATCCTAGATGCCCAAGGTGTGAAAGGAGTCATAGTGGTCCATGTTTTGAGGAATTCTAATGCTTGCTTTGGTTGTGGTGAAATGGATCACTAGGTTATTGATTGTCCTCATGGTCAAAACAAAGGTAGAGATGGTCATCCACAAGGCCAAGGTGCAAATCCGAGTCAAAAGGGAAGAGGAGGCCAACAAGGGGTGCTCCAAGGCAAAATAGATTCTATGATCTTCAAGGGAGACAAGGGGTGGATGAGGTGCTCGATGTGTTCACTGTTATGAGTTTCTTGATGTCTTTCCCGATGAGCCTCCCAGTTTTTCTCCTAAAAGAGAAATATACTTTTCCATAGACCTTCTTCTCGATACTTAACACATTTCTATTCCCCCATACCGTTTGGCCCCACAGAGTTGAAGGAGTTGAAGGAGCAATTAAGGTATTTGTAGGAAAAGGTTTTCATTAGGCCTAATAAGTCACCTTGGGGTATGCCACTGTCATGACACAACCCTTGGACCTACACATGACCGATGGATGGGGAACCCCAAACAAGCCTCATAGCATAACATTACACATCTTTGGTCGTCGAAGCAATAAGAATGACAATAAGTGATAAATGTAAACAAGGGGAACAGGGACTATGGGTAAACTTCCATATCATACTCATCAAAAAACAAGAGAGTAAGGGGTTGTAGCATAGATACACAATATGTCCAACAGGACCTCTACTACATAGATAAGAGTGAGGGCCATGATAAACAACCAGGCTCACCCTCGTAGTCAATACTTAAATCAAAGAGAAAGCTTGAATACATAGAAATAGATCATAAATAACGTCACCAAAATGGAGGACTCACCAACAAGCTTGGTCAATTCCAACACTATATCGAGACATATCATATATATATATATATACACTCCTTTCATCGTCATATAAATACTTTCCTTTTCATCATCATTCCATCATCATTCTATCATCATTTCATCATAAATTAATCATCATATAGTCATTCATCTTACAAGATATATATTGGACCTTCAACTCCTGGAGAATCAACAACGAGCCATTTTATCAAACACTTAGAGGGTGTGTAATGCTAGTGTAAAATCATGCAAATAAAGAGTGAAACCATGCTAGAAAAATCATTGTAAAGCCATGTATAGATACTTAGTAACACCCTCAAATAATATACATCATGACCCTTCATCAATTCCCACAACAGACCCTTGTTATATAGCTCCAAACGTAGTAAAATAGTCATAATTTTATAAACCCAATATAGTCTGCAGTGATTTTCATAATAGATAAGACCCATGAATAAATCAACTTTAAATAATATAATTTTGAGTAAAAAGAGCTTCGGTATCATTGGTGAAAGGAAACCATGAAAGAAAGCCGCATACCTTAGCTTTGGAGATGAACTTGATGAAGATCAGACATGGAGACCTAAATCTTGAAGAAGAACCTTGATATTCGGAAAGGGTTTTGAGCCTTGAGTTTAGGAGTAAAATATTTGGCTAAGTGTTTGAATGAGTATTGTGGAGTGTTTAGAATGATATGAGAGTGAAAAATGGCTAAATATGAGTATTTTTACGTTTGGGGACACTTAGGCCCAAGACTTAAAAGTCTTGGACCATAAGAAAAATAACTAGACAGAAAATGTCTGCATTGCGAATAGGACATGAACAATGATTCTCTTGCGTACCCTAGCTGTGTCACGTTGGGGGTGCACAAACCTCACTAGAATTTGCATTTTAGGAATATCAAAATTTCTAGTCATTTGCTCTTAAATCAAGGTTAGACCTATTTTCCGCTCAAAATGACCCCCTAAATAAGAACATGAAGTTGGATTTTTGATATCGATCATGGATTTTGACATATATGGAAAATACAATTCCTGGCATTTTCGAGGCAGATTTTCAAGCACTTTTTTGGGGTTGTTTCAATATCTACTCCTTGGGAACATTCACCCTAGAATGTCAAAGAAACGTATATGAGAGACACAAACATGACATTTCAGCCCACATAGAAATACAACAATGTAATTAAACATTATTCAAAAATCTCATCATAAGTGTAAAATCATCATGAACTTAGTCAATTTAAACATGAACATATGTAATAACATGAGGGCTGAACTTAAGACTTGAGATATCATAAAGGACTTAGACAAATATCTTAGGCTTGAGTGGAGTGGAAAAGGTAAGGATATCACTTTTGTATGTCCGCTTCACCCTCCAAGTTGCACTTTCAACTTGTTGATTCTTCCAAATGAGCTTAGTGAAGCGACCTATTTATTTTTCAATCTCTTCACTTGCCTATCCAAGATCTGAATCAGAATCTGTTCCCAGGTAAAATTTTATTCAGCAACACCCACAAAATCAAGAGGTACAATGGCATTCGGATCACTCACATATTTCCTTATCATGGACACATAGAACACGGGATGAACAAAATCCATTTCTCTAGGCAATTCTAACTCATATGCTACCTTGCCAACCCTTTTTATCACCCTATAAGGACTCACATGTCTTTGGATCAACTTGCCCTTCTTAACAAATGGACCACACCCTTCATGGGTGATACCTTCAAGTAAACCCAATCACTAACTTGGAATTCAAAATCCCTTCTTCTTACATCGGCATAGGACTTTTGGTAGCTTTGGGCCATCTTCAACCTTTATCTAATCATACTAACCTTCTTAAAAGCCTCTATAACTACCTCATTGACTTCAAACCAACCAACTGGTGATCTACAATGCCTCCTATAGAGAGCCTCAAAATGAGCCACACCAATATTAGAATGTAGCTATTGTTGTAGGCAAACTCAATCAATGGAAGATGATCATACCAACTACCTTTAAGCTCCAACACACATGACTTAAGAATATCCTCAAAGGTTTGGATGGCGCTCTCGGCTTGGCCATCCATTTAAGGGTGGAAGGGCGTAGAAAGTTTAACTCTAGTACCAAGACCCTTTTGAAAGGTCCTCCAAAAGTGTGAAGTGAATTATGCCCTGCAATCTGATATGATGGACAAAGGGACCCCATGCTATCTTACCAAGTCATGAATGTACAACCTTGCATACTCTTCAGCCCCATATGTTGTCTTAACCGGTAGAAAGTGAGCCGATTTTGTCATCTATCAACCACTACCCAAATAGAATCAAAACCCCTTCTAGTCTTGGAAAACCCAACAATAAAATCCATATTAATCACCTCCCACTTCCAAGTAGGAATCTTAATGTCTTGTGTTAGGCCACCCGGCCTTTGGTGTTCGGCTTTGACTTGTTGACAACTATGACAACTGAAAACGAATTCGGCAATGTCTCTCTTCCTACCTCCCTACTAATACACATCTCTAAGTCTCTATATATTTTGGTGGAACCGTGGTGGATAGAATAAGAAGAATTATGGGCCTCATCAAGAATCTTCTCCCTTAAACTATCACACAACCTACCTTGGTACCTTAGGGCCCCATCTCCCTCTTAGGAGAAAACCTCTACCTTGCCTTCTTTCAGCAAGGCCTTCAATTCAAGCAAGGAGGAGTCAAGGTCTTGTTTTACTATCACTTCATCAATCAAAGAAGATAGAGGCAAACACAAGCTTATCTTTCAAGGTTTGGAAGCTCCTCTCACATTCATCAGTCCACACAAACTTAACCTTTTTTGAGTCAATTTTGTCATAGGGGAAGCAATGGAAGAAGACCCATTCACAAACCTCTGATAGTAGCCTGATAGGTCCAAAAAACTCCTAATATCTAATAGGGTCAATGGTCTAGGTCAATTTTTAGTCACATTGGTCTTATTTGGATACACCTTAATACCTTCCCGCAACACCACATGTCCTAGAAAGGCAACCTCCCTCAACAAAAATTGACACTTTTCATATTTAGCATACAATTTCTACTCCCTCAATCTTTGCAACACAACCCTCAAATGAGCCATATGCTCCTCCTCACCACGATAATAGATCAATATGTCATCAATGAAGACCACAAGAAAGAAATCAAGGTAGGGTTTAAAGACCCTATTCATTAGGTCTATAAAGATGGCCAGTGCATTGGTCAACCCAAAAGACATCAGCACAAATTCATGATGCCCATATTCAGTCCGGAAGGCCATCTTAGGAATATCACACTCCCTCACCTTTACTTAATGATACTCAGACTGAATGATCAATCTTAGATAAATGGCTAGCCCATTGTAATTGGTCAAACAAATCATCAATCTTTGGAAGAGGATACCTATTCTTGATGATGACCCTATTGAGTTACCGATAGTCGATACACATCCTATGAGACCTATGCTTCTTTTCCACAAACAACACCGGAGCACCCCAAGGTGATTGGCTAGGTCTAATAAATCCCTTTTTCAACAAGTCCCTCAATTGTTCCTCCAACTTATCCAACTCCGTAGGGGCCATATGGTAAGGGAGAATAGAAATGGGTTGAGTATTAGGGAGGAGGTCTATCCCAAAGTCCATTTTCCTTTTGGGAGGAACACTAGGAAGGTCATTTGTGAAGATATCAAGAAACTCATTTACAATTGGAACTGACTCTATGTGAAAGACTTTAGGCTCTACATCCCTAACCCTTACAAGATGGTAAAGAAATCCCTTAGAGATCAAATCATGGGCTTTAATGCAAGAGATTAATGTTTACCCTTGACCACCACATCTTGATATTCCCACTCAAGGATGGTTCATTTTGAAATTGGAACTTCGCCCTATGGGTTCTACAATCAAAAGAAGCATAGTACGCATGCAACCAATCTATCCCAAGAATAATATAAAAATAACCATGTCTAACTATATAAGAGTACAAGGTAAGATTTTATTCAAAATGCAAGTAGGACAATTTCTATAAACTTTCCAAGCAACAATAGATACACCGATAGGAGTAGACACCTCATATGACTCATGCAATAACTCAGGGTCAACATGGAACTTTTGGGCAACAAAAGGGGTAACAAAAGAATGGGTGACACCCATATCAATCAATGCATACACATCAAAGTTAAAGATTTTCAACGTACCAGTAACAACATTGGAGACTTCATCAACCCCTTGCCTCCCATGCAAAGCGTAGAACTAGTTGTGCCTTGAGGCACCATCTTGTCGGCCACCTCTCTCCAATGGGACTGGCTTAGCACCTTGTGGAAGAATCTCCATGCCCTTGTTGTGATTTCGAGGGCAATCTATAGCTTTATGTCCTAATTACCCACAACCATAACAAGCACCGGTATTCTTCAAACATAGGCCACCATGACCCTTACCACACTTCGAGCATATATCAATAAGAGCCATACCCCTAACACCTCGGGCTCTCGGAAGATCATTTGAAACCCTCTTATCAAATGTATGAGTAGTCCATTGTCCTTGATTGAACTGGCTAATCGTTTGTAACTTACCCTCAAAAGGGTCTTTCTTGGCCTTATGCCCCCTTCTTTTCCTCAAATTCTCCTCTTTCATTTGCTCGGCGTAGGTCATCAATCGTGAATGTCCATATCACTAATCAACATGGCAGACTGGCGTTCTTCACTAACAAGTGTAAAATACCCATCACAAATTTGTTCATCCTAGATCTTGACTCAGCCACTAAATGAGGAACACACTTAGAGAGTTGGGTAAACTTAAGGGCATACTCCCTCAAACTCATTAAAACTTGTCTGAAATTCATAAATTTGACAAACTTAGCTTCAATAAGTTTAAGAGGGAAGAACCGAGTAAGGAAGGTCACCTTGAATTTCTCCCAAAGCACCACATAGTTGACTCACTTTTCCTCATTCCATTGTTTGTACCATATTTGTGCTATCCCTTTGAGTATATAGGCTGCAAACTCGGCTTAATCCTTAGGCCTTGCACCCATGATGGATAAAATTTGAAGACCTTATTAATAAATTCTTAGGAGTCCTTACTCACCTTTGACCCATGGAATTAGGGGGGATTCATTCTCATGAAGTCTCTCACCTGAGAGGCCAGCGAAGGAGCATGAGGGGTTTGGGACCCTTGTTGGCTTTGCTAGCCATCACTTGTGCAAGTAAGGTCAGAGCATCCCTAAAGCTCTGCATTGCCCGATTTTCTGCTCGGGTGTGCAAGCTTATCTTCCTTGCGTATTAGGCAGGATTTAGCATAGCAAAGAGCAATCCTTAAGGGGGGGGGGGGGAAAGCTTACTTCGACTCTATAACATGACTTAGAAGATGAAGAAGGAAAACATTTCATAAAATATTTCATTGCCTCCTACTCATAGTTGTGGTGCACATCATAACCATAAATAAAGACTCTAATCTAGGCTATGTGTTGGACTCTGAGGACTTAACAACCTAGTGCTCTGATACCACCTTAGTCATGAACCAAGCCTAGGGTCTAGACGTGCCCGATGAATGGGGAACCCAAAGGAATCTAAAATAAGCCTCACAACATATCATTACACATTCATGGTTGCATAAGCAATAAGAATGACAGTAAGAGATAAATGTAAAGAAGGGGAATAGGGACTAAGGGTAAATTTTCATATCGTACTCATCTAGAAACAAGAGAGTCAAGGCTCATAGAAGATACATAACATGTCCAACAACACCTCTACTATGTAGATAAGAACTAGGGCCATGAAAAACAACCGGGATCACCCTCATATTCAATACATAAATCAAAGAGAATGTCTTAATATATAAAAAGAGATCATAAATAACATCCCCAAAATGGAGGACTCACCAAAAAGCTGGATAGAAGTCGTACTAGCTACGTGGAGAAAGAAGATGATCAAGTAGTGCACCGGTTCCTATGTGGTGACATCATGTAGTCATAGAGTATGCATTAGTATGTTTGAATGTACTACATATGTAGTATTCAATGAAACAAGAGGTAGACGTCATAGGCGAAATGCATAATCATACGTGAAGCATAGCATACTTGCAATATTACATGCATGAAAGATGCTTGAAGTAAAACCATGCATATATAGATCATAATATGAATGTAAGGAGTGGCCATTTTAGTGTAATCAAAGGCCTACAACCCCCTTAGATAGGCGCATGAGGTACTAACCGCTTCATGAGGTTGATGGAGTACAAACCTCCCTCCCCCCTACCGAGGTTGATGGGGTACTAACCCCCCATTGAGGTTGACAAAGTACAATCCCCCCATTAATGTTGGTGGATACCAATCCCTAACAAGGTTACCACGATTACTACACCCAAGCTAGGCGACCAAGGTACCAGCCTTTTGATAGGTTACCTGGGCCTACAACACCTTGAGCTAGGCTTGGTCATCTCCAACACTATATAGAGATATATCATGTATATATATATACACACACTTCTTTCATCATCATATATGTACATTCTTTTTCATCATCACTTTGTCATCATTCTATTATCATTTCGTCATCAATTCATTATTATAATAATTTATCTCATAATACATATATTAGACCTTTAATTCCTCGAGAATACACAATAGAATATTTTATCAAGCGTGCCATCAATTTCTTTTTTGGTGAGTTTATTTACTCATTGGCTGGTCTCTCTTACTAGCAAAACCTTCTTCTTCTTCTTCTTCTTCTTCTTCTTCTTCTTCTTCTTGTTCTTCTTCTTCTTCTTCTTCTTCTTTTTCTTCTTCTTCTTCTTCTTCTTCTTCTTCTTCTTCTTCTTCTTCTTTCTTTCTTTCTTTCTTTCTTTCTTTAATTTATTTTGTGAGTTCAGGTGGCTTTACTGGTTTCCATATGGTGAGCGTCAGATCTTTCAACTTTCCAATCACATTCTCTAATGCGTCTTCCGGTCAAAAGTACACTCAGTTTCAAGCTCTATTTTGCCAGCGGGCAATAGCTTTCGGCTAGATCTTCTGCCATTCCAGGTCATATCCCTCAAATTCTTCTGTGTTTACTACTTTTTTGACTATAATATTGACAACACTATTGATTTATCATTGCTTCTTGACTGATTCTTGACTACTTACTGATCTGGTTGTTTTGATTTATTGTTGATTATTGAATATTGTGTATTTTTGTATACATATTGCTTGATATTTGTTGTTCCTACATATTGCTTGAACATTCTTACTTACATATTCTTACATCTTGTTGTAGCATAGTGGGATTATTGTTGATTATTGAATATTGTGCCTTTTACTAATTTTGCATAGTGTGGTTAGTAGTACACCATATAATGTGACTACTTGATTTTTGGCTTGCTTGGTGTTTCCTAGATTGCATCTTCCTTATCTTGGTAGTTAAGTATTCCTTTACTTCTTAAGTTTAGTGGCAGCATGATCTAATGGTAGACTAAGGTCATGTCGTCAATTGGGGTTGGAATTGGGTTGGGGTTTAGGGGTAGGGTGGTGAGAGGGTCACATGCTTATTGAAGTTAAGGATAGCATCGTGAATATAGATCACTTACAGGGAAATCCATACATCTAGTAAAATATCTTAAGAGGAGACATATTAATATAACGTGTGTTTAGGAGACCAGATGGGTAGGTACCAAAGCTCAGGACGTGGATGGGTTTAAGCTGTGGTGCTCGAAGGGTTCTAGGGATAGAAATGGGGTAGGAATGCTAGTAGACGAGGACCTTAGAGATGATGTGGTTGAGGTTAGGAAGGTTAATGATAGGATGATGTTTATCAAATTCGTGGTTGGTAGGCATGTAGTGACCGTTGTTAGTGCTTATACACCCCAAGTAAGCCTAGATGAGAAAGTCAAAAGGCTATTTTTGGAAAATCTTGATGAGGTTGTGTGAGGGATACTAGAGATGGAAAAAACCTTCATTGGGGATGACTTTAATGGGCATATCGGGGCTGCCACTAGTAGGCTTGAAGATGTCCATGGAGGCTTTGGTTTTGGGGAGAGAAATGGAGGTAGGATGTTTCTCTTGGATTTTGTCAAAGGATTTGAGTTATTTATTGCTAATTCATGTTTCCCAAAAAGGGAAAAGTATTTTATTACCTTGCATAGTACGGTAGCTAAGACTCAGATAGATTACTTACTTCTCTGAAAGGGAGATAGAATCCTATGTAAGAATTGCAAGGTTATTCTGAGTGAAAATATTTCCACTCAGCATAGGCTTCTAGCTATAGATTTAGATATCAAGTGAGAAAGGAAGAAAAAGGTTGTTTATGCACAATCGAGGATTATACGGGGAGGCCTTACTCCTACCCTCTCTCACAAGATGGAAGAAAAAGTTTAGAAACTTAGAGGCTTGGAGTAGTGGCAGAAATATGAATAATATGTGGGACACTACTGCTAGTTGCATTAGAAAGGTAACTACCAAGGTATTAGGGGCTTCGAGAGGGACCTTTAGGGAATATCAAGGCGATTGGTGGTGGAATGATGAAATTCAGGGTAAAGTGAAAGATAAGAAGGTTGCTTACATGAAGTGGTTGGCGTGTAGGGATGAAGATGAAAAGAAAAGACTTAAGGAGATCTATAATACATCTAAGTCAGAATCAAAGATGGCAGTGACAAGTGCTAAGACAATAACATTTGAGCGCCTATATGAGGAGCTAAAAGGCGAGGAGAATAGATTATATAGGCTTGCTAAGGAGAGAGAGAGGAAAGCTCACGATTTGGACTAAGTGAAGTGTATAAAAGATGAGGAGTGTGATATGTTGGTGGATGACATTTCCATTCAACTAAGGTGGTAAGCTTATTTTCATAAACTCTTAAATGAAAAAAAGAGAGAGAGATATTGAGCTAGGTAAGTTGCCATAGTTCGAAAGTCATCATGATTTTGGCTATTGCAGACGACTTAGAGTTGAGGAGGTTAGAAGGGATATTAGCAGGATGAAGAGAGGGAGGATGATTGGACCTGATGAGATTCTAGCAGATTTTTGGAAGAGCAGGTCAAGGATGGCATAAAATGGTTGACTAGACTATTTAATGCTATTATGAAGACTGCCAAGATGCCTGATGAATGGAGGTGGAGTACGATGGTTCCATTGTACAAGAACAAAAGAGATATTTAAAATTGTAACAATTATAGGGGTATCAACTTGTTAAGTCCCACTATGCAAGTATGGGAGAGATGGTAAATATTAGGGTGAGAAGAGTAGTATCTATTTCAAAGAATCAATTTGGATTTATGCCAGAGTGATCGACTATTGAAGCAATTCATCTTGTTCGGAGATTAGTAGAGAAATATAGGGAAAGAAATAAGGACCTTTATATGGTGTTCATTGATCTCGAGAAGGTCTATATTAAAGTTCTAAGGGATGTCCTATAGAGGTTTTTAGAGGTGAAAGGTGTCCCGATGGTATATATCAGAGCGATAAAGGAGATGTATGATGGAGCCACAACTCGGTAAGAACTGTGGAAGGAGACTCAGAGTACTTTTCTGTTGAGACAGGACTCCATCAAGGATCTGTGTTGAGCCCTTTCCTATTTGCCTTGGTGATGGATGAGTTGACATGATCTATCTAGGAGGAGGTTACATAGTGTCTGCTATTTGCAGATGATATAATACTAATTGACGAGACTCGAGCTAAAGTTAATGATAGGTTAGAGGCTTGGAGACATGCCTTAGAGTCCAAAGGATTCAAACTAAGAAGCAGACATTGATATGAGGTTTCCCGCTCAACCTATCCCTAAGAGGGAACACTTTAAGTATCTAGGGTCAATCATCCAGAGTAGTTATTATATCAATGATGATGTTATACATTGTATTGGGGCAGTATGGATTAAATGGAGGCTAGCCTCTGGAGTATGATGTGATAAGAAGATACCACCTAAACTCAAAGGTAAGTTTTACAGTATGGTGGTTAGACCATCTTTGGTGTAAGGGGTGGAGTGTTGGCCAATAAAAAAACATATGTTCAGAAGATGCATGTCGTAGAGATGAGGATGTTGAGATGGATGTATGATCACACCAGAAGTGATAAGATTAGGAATGAAACCATTCAGGAGAAAGGTTGAGGTGGCTTCTGTGGCTGATAAGATAAGGAAAGCGAGGATTCATTGGTTTGGACATATGTAGAGAAGGAGTACCGATACTCCTATTGGGAGGTATAAGAGGTTGGTTTTGGGAGTTACACAAAGGGGTAGATGTAGACCGAATAAGTATTGGGGGAGGTGATCTGACAAGATATGGCAGAACTTGATCTCACTGAGGACATAACTTTAGATAGAAAGGAGTGGAAGTCCCGAATTAGAGTAGCAGGATAATTTTGTTTGGAGGGTTAGGTTTAAGTCTGGCCTTGGAGTATAGTAGGTTAGCAGGAGTAGTCATGTTTTTTGTCATGTGTTATCATTATCTATCGTATATGTGTTAGCTTTCTCATATTTATATATTGTCATGTGCTTTTCATTATTAGTCGTTTTTTCTATCCTTTCCTATCCTTTTTGTCATATCTTGTTTTTTTCTGCTTATGGATTTTGAGATGAGGGTTCTCAAGAAAACACCTCTCTATTTTTATGAGTTAGTGGTAAGAACTGCGTGCATTCTACCCTCCCCAGACCCAACTTATTTGATTTCACTAGGTATGTTATTGTTGTTTTTAATTACTTAGTGGGTGTGTAATGCTATTGTAAAACCATGCAATTCAAGAGTGAAATCATGCTAAAAAAATCAGTGTAAAGCCATCAATAGATACTTGATAACACCCTCAAACAATATACATCAAGACCCTTTATCAGTTCTCACAATAGACCCTTGATTCGCACATAAATTTTGAGATATATGAAAATTACGATCCAACGCACTTCTGAGGCATTTTTTAGCCACTTTTTGGGGATCGTTTCTATTGATGTCATTTGTGAAGAAAAAGAATGGTTCTCTTAGAATGTGAACTGATTACGAGCAATTTAATAGAGTCACCATAAACAACAAGTACCCTCTACTAAGGATTGATGACCATTTTGATCAACTTCAAGGGGCTAGTCACTTCTCTAAAATTAATCTTTGGTCTGGGTATCACCAAGTGAAAATGAGGGAGTGTTGTATTGACAAGATAACGTTTTGGGCTAGTTATCATTATGTTGAGTTTGTGGTTATGTCCTTTGGGTTGACTAATGCACCAGCTATATTTATGGATCTCAAGAATAGGGTCTTTAAGCTCTACCTCGACATATTCATGTTGATCTTTATTGATGATATCTTGATTTACTCACATAGTGAGGAGGAGCATGTGAATCACTTGAGAGTGGTGTTGTAAATATTGAAGGAGGAGAAGTTGTATGCAAAATATGAAAAATATGAGTTTCGGTTTATAGAGGTTGCTTTTCTAGAAATTGGCCGAGACCTTTGCCTCTATCGGACATTAAAAGTTTATTGGATTTGGCAAGTTATTATAGAAGCTATGTAAATGATTTCTCCTCTTTTGCTTCTCTTATGAAAAATTAACCCAAAAGAAGGCAAAAATTTATCTGGATCGATGAATATGAAAAGAGTTTCCAAACCTTGAGATATAAGCTTGTCTCCGCTCCTATCATGGCTCTACCAAAAGGGTTGGAAAAATTTATTCTATATTGTGATACCTCAAGAATTTGTTTGGGGTATGTTTTCATGCAAAATAGTAAGGTAATAGCATATGCCTCTAGGCAACTTAAGGTATATGAGAAGAATTATCCAAACCATAATCTTGAATTGGCTCCCATGGTATTTGCTTTGAAAATTTGGCATCACTAGTTGTATGGGGTTCATGTTGATGTGTTTACCGATGACAAAAGTATCCACTATGTGTTCACCCAAAAAGATGTTTACTTGATACAAAGAAGGTGGTTAGAGCTCCTTAAATATTATGATATGAGTTGTATTATCCCCCCAACAAAGCTAATGTTGTGATCGATGCTCTAAGTAGTGTGTATATGGGTAGTGTAGCCCATGTTGATGATGGTGGCAAAGACATGGCTAGAGAGGTTCACCGGTTGGCTAGATTGGGGGTTACGTTGGATGACGTTGATAATAATGGTGTAGTTGTTGTGGATGGTCCTAAGTCTTCTTTAGTTGAGGAGGTAAGGCAAAACAAGATCTTGACTTTGTATTGTTAGAGTTGAAGGCCTTGGTGAAAGATGGTAAAGTGGAGGTTTTCTCCCAGGGGGGAGATGTTGCCATTAGGTACCAAGGTAGATTGTGTGTACCAAATGTAGATGATTTGAAAGAATTGATCTTGAAGGAGGCCCATAATTTATCCTATTCCATTCACCCCAGTTCTACAAATATGCATAGAGACTTAGGGGAGGTGTATTGATGGGTGGTATGAAGAGGGACATTGCTAAGTTCATATCTGAATGTCACAATTGCCAATACGTCAAAGTAGAACATCAAAGGTGGGTGGGCCTATCCCAAGACATAGATATCCCTACTTGGAAAAGGGAAGAAATTAACATGAATTTTGTGGTTGGGTTGCCTAAGACTAGGAAACATTTTAACTCTATTTGGGTTATTGTGGATAGAATGACAAAGTCGGCTAACTTCCTATTGGTCAAAACTACCTATAGTACCGAAGATTATGCCACATTGTACATTCACAAGTTGGTTTGATTGCATAGGGTGCCCTTGTCTATTATTTCAGAGATTGTGGTGCTCAATTCACTTGTGACTTTTGGAGGTCCTTGCAAAGAGGTCTTGGTACCAATGTTAAGCTTAGCATGACCTCTCACCCTCAAATGGATGGTCAAGCTGAGAGGACCATCCAAACTCTTGAGGATATGCTTAGAGCTTGTGTTTTGGAGTTTAAGGGAAGTTGGATGAGCATCTTTCACTCATTGAGTTTGCTTACGACAATAGCTACTACTCAAGCATTAGTATGGCTCCTTTTGAAGCTCTTTATGATAAAGGTTATAGATACACGGTTAGGTGTTTTAAAGTAGGGAGATGGCCTTGCTAATCCTAATTTAGTCATGGATGCCATGTAGAAGGTGACATTGATAAGGGAGAGACTGAGAACAATCCAAAGTAGACAAAAAGTCCTACTCCGATGTAAGGAGAAGAGATCTTAAGTTTAAGATTGGTGATTGGGTTTATTTGAAAGTATCACCTATGAAGGATGTGGTTCGATTTTTGCAGAAAGAGGAAATTGATCCCAAGGTTAGTGGGTCCTTATGGAGTTTTGGGAAGAGTGGATAAGGTTGCATATGAGTTGGAGTTGCCTATGGAGATGAATATGGTTCATCTTGTCTTCGATGTCCATGTTGAGAAAGTATGTGGGTGACCTAAGTACTGTGGTACCCTTAGATGTTATGGGTGTTGTAGAAGATATTTGACCTATAAGGAGGTCCTGGTGGAAATTTTGGAAACACAAGTAAAGACGTTGAGAAACAAAGGTGTAGCTTTTGTCAAGGTCCTTAGGAGGAATCGACAAGTTAAAAGTGCCATATGAAAAGCGGAGTCTGAAAGTGATTCTCATATATTTTCCAGTCTAGTCAAGCCAAAGTTACTAATTCAAGTCACCTATATGATTTCAAGTCCTAAGTTTTAGCCTTCATGTTATTTTTCATGCATCTATTTATGTTACAAGTTTATGGTGATTTTTGAGACTCATATTGAGATTTTTGAAAATGATGTTTAAATGCATTTGTTGCATTCGTGTTAGGCTGAAATCTTCATGATCACTTCTCTTATGCATGTTTCTTTGACATTTTACGATGAATGTTCCCAAGGGGTAGATATTTAAATGCCCAAAAAATGTGCTTTGAAAATTCCCATAATCGTAGTTTCCATGCATCTCGAAATCCATGCATAATATTGAAAATTCGACTTCATATTCTCGAACAGGGGGTAATATTGATTGAAAAATGGGCATAACTCAGATTTTAGAGGACTCATACCAAAAAATAATTTTTTCTAAGTTTTTGGAAAATAGTGGTTGTACATGTTTGGTCCGCGACGTAGCCACATTGTGGACTAGTATTAGTTTTTCCTTGTTTTCTATTTCGGCTGAAGGGCAGTGCGATCATGGCCCATGCATTACACGGGAAATCTCTCATACTTTGCCATGTTTCAACTTTATATCACTCAAAAACCCTCTCTAAAACTTCTCCAACATATTATCAAAATTCCTATGTAAATCAAAGGATTTCAAGCTCACATTGTATCTTAAGAACTCAATCCAAGCTTCAAGCCTCCTTCCAATTTTACATAAAGGAATCCCCAAGTTTTGGTATGTATTTTTTATCCATTGGGTCCTTTCACCTATGGATTCCAATCTTCCTTTTTATTAAATTTTCATTATTTCAAGTTGTTTTACTTATAACATCTATTATTGTGAAATGTGAGCATGAATTATGTTGGGGTTTAATAAAATATTGTTGATTATGCATGAATATCTAATTTAAGCTTATACTCTGAGATGATCTTTTTCTATTGAGACTATGCCTGAGTTGAGCTATAAAAGCTATGAACTATGATGACCTTTTGAGATAGATTTCATTATACCAAAATTGGGCTTCTATTACTATGTTGGTGGGTTGATTTTAAATTGATTTACTCATCTTGTTACACTCTTGAATTGCACAATTTTGAACTAGCATTATGTGCCCACTAAGCATTTGATGAAATGTCAAGTCAAGAATTCTCAAGTTATTTACATATTTTATAAGTCAAGTGACTTCATGATAATTATGGGCTTTCAAGAATGTATTAAATTCATGAAATTATCCATGATTTTACAAGTATAAAGTTAATCCCTATTTCAGGGAATTTAACCTCTTGTGAGCCATTCATGTTAAAGCAAGGTTCATGTGTGATTATGATCTACTTTCATATTTCAAGTTAGGCTCACTAATAGAGGTCAAGCATGTTTCAAGAGCTACTCCAATCATGTTTCATGTTTCTTACAAGTTATACAAGTTATGATTATTTTCAACTATTCCGTGTGATTAGACTTAGCAACGATTGAGGCTTAAGATGGGGGCTCGACTCAAAGGGTCGTTACATAAAGTCTTTTATCTCTAAACTATGTGCCACCATAGGATTATGATTATTACCCTTGCTATACTAGTGGATCCATTTAGTCATGTTATGATGCTTGGTTTGCCTTGGCAAGTAGACCACACCTAGTCGGGTGGTGTCATGCCCATTCCACCATGCCGAGGGGGTGTCATGCCTTGGGTTCCAAGTTGTAGCTTCTTGGTCTATGTCAATTGAGGTAACTTCTCACATATGTAAACTATATATACTATGCAGGTTGAATGATTTGCAAGCATCTTTTACTTTAAGCATTGGTCATACATGCCATATTGAGATTATATTGTCTATTGCTTATGATTATGCATTTTGACTAGGTTGGCTTATGTCTTGTTGTATTGCATCCTACATACTTAGTATGTTAAAATGTACTAATGCATACTTTATGCCTATATGATATTACCAAGTAGGGATCATAGCACCATTTGAACATCCTCCTCGTGGCTAGTTGAAACTTTGGAGATAAGCTTTGGTGAGTCCCCAAGTCCGAGGACACTATCTACCTTATTCTTATTATTTTGAGACTTCTTTATGTTCAACACTTGTTATTATGAGGGTGAGTCCGAAGAGTGTCTTGGACCCTACTCAATGCCATGTTAGAGGTGTCGTTGGATATTTTGATATGCTTATGCTATGAGTTGACTCATTTATGCTTTAATGGTTAACGAATATTTCCCTTAGCCCAACTTTCTTTTTAATTATATCTCTTGTTATTGTTTACTTTGCTTCTGTGCCCAAAGATGTGTGATTGATATACTAAGAGTCCTATTTGGGTCCCTTCGAGTTCTTATTCATCATGTCACGTCTAGGCGCTAAGCTTGGATCGTGACACCTACTAACATCACTTTGAGAACACACAAAATTCTAACGTTAAAGCATCAAAAGTATTGTATTTTTGTGGTACATCAACACCGTCAACTTAAAATTGCTTGTCCTTGATGTGTTGTCAAAATATAACACTTTTGATGCTTAAACAAGAAATTTTATGTGTTCTCAATGCGATTCTAGGTTATGTTATGTGTTTTTATGTTGTGTTTGCAGGATTACATGTTTGGCCTTGATTTTGGTAATAAATATAGAAGTTGTTGGTTTGTGATGCATTACGAGACCCTTTACAGGTCGTAGACCATTCTATGGGTCCTGAAGTGGTTTCATGAACAATTCCAGTGAGGGGCTTATTTTTTAAAGTGATTATATGAACATGCATATGAGTCATGGAATGATTTACAAGTCGTAGAAGTTGATTCGTGCCCTGAGGATCAAAGATTGGGACTCTCTAAAGATTCATCAGACGAAACCGCCTTACGGGTCATAAATTACTTTATGAGTCATAGATTTGAAGTCCAAAATTTTAGCATCTTTGCACGAGACCCTTATTACAGGCCGTCGAATGCATGACAACTTGTAAAATCCTTTCTTATGAGGTGCCGACCAGTTATCCTATTTAGTTAGCACTTGTATTTTACTTATTATAAATAGGTTTTTAAGGTTATTTTTCAGATGTTTTTGTCTAGTACTCAGAGAACATAGTAATTAGAGAGAGAATATAGTGAGGTTACATTCGAGAGTCTGAGACAATACTTGTATTTGAATTTCATCTTGAAGCTTATGATTCTTATTGAAGTTGGATTTACTTGTTATTAATTCTATTATGTAAGTGTCCAATTATGTTTTCCCAATATATAATTCTTGCATCTACAAAATGCATAAGTAGCTAAATCCGCAACTAGGGTTGTGGGAACCATGAAGAACAAACAAAGTAAACTTGGATGATTCATAATTCTGCATGAATGTATTAATTAACTCTTTTTTTTTGCATGTTTCTGATGATGGTGAACATTAGAACCTGCCTAGTATTACTGACTTGACCAAGGTACTAATGAATTGGAAAAGAACTTAATTAATAGGATTCGATTGATGTGTTCTTGCCTAATCAACCGAATTAAGCCAAGGGGAGGTTGTATTGGGACTAACATGTAAGGGTTAATAATGCACACTAAATAGTGGGCCAAGTCACATAGTCAAATTCACATCTCACCTTTGACTAAAGGGTTTGAAGAGCTTTACTTACCATCCTGCATGCTACATACTAGAAAAGAAATAGGATATCTGGTGATACTAAGTTAAGGAATCATGGGGAACACAATACTCTAGTTTCTCTCCATATTGATTTATCTCTTGTCGTAGTTAGTTTATTTTTACTTTGATTATTGCAGAACCCCCCTTTTGGGAAGTAAGTTGGTTGACCACTAGAATTGCAATCACTGAATTCTCTTGAGTCTACGTATTTCCTGTGGGTTTGACCCTAACCTTGGTTAGGTTCTATTTCTTGACAACGACCTCTTTATCCTATAAAAGGAGGTGTAAGTTGGGTGACATCAAGATTTTGGTGCCATTACTGGGGAATACGGTTAGACTTAGTTAATTCATAGTGATTTGAGTGTTAATCCTTATTTCCAATATTTTACTTTTTTTGTTATTTTTGTTCTTTTTCATGGTGTAAGTGTAGTGTATGCCCAATACCTAGATTAAACCCAACCTCTTAACTCCATTTTACCCAGAGATCCAGAGAACATTGAGGAGAATAACCCATGATAATGCCAACAACATGGCCAATTAAATTGTGAATAGGAACAACAATGAAAATACTGATAATGAGAACCCACCTGCTCTTGAGAATATTGCTCCACAGCCTTAGGACTGTAATGCCAATGCTTAAAATTGGAACCAATATAGGCTAAATTTTATGGCTATGGGGTGGCTGGAGCTATTATGTTGCTAACACTATCGCTAGACACAGAGTTTATAGTCTCGAGTGGATTGTTTCAGATACTGTAGAACCATGGGCTATTTACGGGGTCACCATCAGAGGATCCTCATAGCCATCTACACAATGCTGCATTCTTATGCAAGTGTGTGATAGGAACAAAGAATATGTCTATGGATGTTGTAGGACTTCGTGTCCTCCCACAGTCTCTTATAGGCAATGCAGCATTATAGCTATTTGAGCTCCCATAGAGTTTGATCACCAGTTGGGCAGACTTGTAGAATGCTTTTATTGAGAGGTACTTCCCTATATCAAATAAGCTCAAGTTAAAGGACTAGATAACAACTATGAGCAACTTCCTAGTGATTCGATCAGTACTACTTAGGAGCGATTAACCAAAAGTTTATAGAGTATCCCAGACCATAAGATAATTGATGATGCCTTGGTAGAAATCTTCTACCATCCCATTAATGAGAACTGTCAGGCTTGTGCTGACACTATCATGGGGGTCATGTTCTTGGATCAGCCATTTGCAAGGATCATAAGTGGATGGAAAGAACAGACAAGACTAAACATGCATGGGGGCAGTGAGACAGAGCATCTACCAAAAGTTCATTCTCTATCAGTATTGGTCTGGAGCAGGCAAAGATCAATAAAGAAATCATGTAACAGCTTGCCCAGATTCACATAAGTGTGGAGGTGATAGTGAAGTAGAACCAAGTGTGCATCAATGTAGTGGTTCATCAACCTCCACGTACATCCATGTATGATGAGCCTTATTATAATGAGGACATGTGTTTTATTGTTGATTAGATGGGTTATTTTTGGACAAATGCCCAAGGGTCTAATCAGGATTATTGGCGCCAAGGTCAAAACTTCAACAGAGATGGTGCTTATATGGACAACCACGGAGAATGTTATGATAAGAATAGTGGTCCAGAGAGAGATACTAATTGGGGTCATAGAAGGCTTTAGAATTGGTCCCTATGTGCCACCACATAACTGCAACGCAGGTGCAAGCAATTTCTAGTATTAAAGAGATATTTGATTGTTTGTTAAAGAAAGTTGTGGAACAAGATGAGACTTTGAGGGGCATGAAATCTAAGATTACTAGTATAAATTGGAAAATTTAGTCACACTCTGTGGCTATCAAGTAGCTTTAACAACAGTTTGGTCAAGTGTTGACTCAACTTAATCAACGTTAGAGGGGTACACTACCTAGCAACATAGTTTGGAATCCTAAAAATGAAGGGTAGTGTATGGAGATTACTACTCGGGGTGGCAAGAGCACCATAAGTTGAAGAGAAAGATGTTCGAGTGGTGATGATTGCAACTAATGATGTGGAGATAGGAGATGATCATAGAAAGGAAAGGGTGAGTGAAGCTGCTGAGGCAATATAGAGCACTATTCCTAGGCCTCCTCCTCCCTTCCCTAAAAGAATCAAAAAGAGGGAGTGGGAAGGCAAATTTAAGCAATTCCTTTCTATGCTGAATTAACTCTCCATCAACATCCTTCTCATTGAGCCATTGGAGAAGGTGCCAGGGTTTGCTAAGTACATGAAAGACCTAGTTAGTAAGAAGCACACTATGAGTCACGAGCTCTCCTTAGAGCTTCAGCATTGTACCTATTGCTAAGAGGTCCTTTGTTAAGAAATGAGAAGATCCTATTGTTTTCACCATACACTGTACCATTGGATATGTAGAGTTCACAAGAGCACTATGTGATCTAGGTGCCATTTAGTAAAGAGACTTTATGATGATTTTGGGCTTTCTAAAGATGTGTTTAAGTAATGAAAATATTAATGATGTTGTTAGGCCGGATTAAGCCCTTTTCTCAAAGATTTTACCTCTTATGAGCCTTGGATGTTGATGCTAATGTAAGGGTAATGTTGATCATGACCCATTTTCATGTATTATGATTAGGCTCACCATTTGTGGTCAATAATGTTAAGAGCTTCTCATGCGATGTCACTATGGTTGTTGCAAGTTAATAAAGTATGATTATCTTATATATTCCATGGGTTTAGACTTAGGACCAAGAGGACTAGAAGTGAGTCCCCACGTCCTAAAACTACGTGCCACCATAGGTACAGAGATTAGAGGCGTGTCCCTAAATTTCTTAGAGGCGAGTACCCTTGATATAAAAGTTTGAGGCGAGTACCGTAGTGTGGGATTGAGGCAAGTACCCGAGTCCAAGAACTAGAGGCGAGTACCTGGTTTACATAAGGTTTAGTGGATCCAGTTAGTCATTATAGGAGGTTCACTTTGGCAAGTACTTTCCCATTTTTTTTGGTGTAAGGTTGACATTGGGATGCCAAGTTGTAGCTCGCTTGGTCTTATTTTATGTCGATTGAGGATTCTTCTCACACTCATACGTTATGTTCAATGTAAGATGAATGATTTTCAAGACATGATTTGCTTAAGCATTGATCATACATGCTATATAGTTATTATGCTATCTATTGCTTATCATTATGCATTTTGACTATGTTGCCTTTCTCTTATTGTATTGCTTCATACATACTTAGTGCATTCAAACATACTAACAGACTCTATGCCTACATGATGTTACCATGTAGGATCCGGAGCTCTGTTTAACTATTCTCCTCCATGTGGCTACTTTGACATCTTGGAGATAAGCTTGGTAAGTCCTAAAGTTCGACACTATCAAATTTCTCTTGTTACTTCTAAAGTTTCTTTATGTTGATATTTGACATTATGTGGGTGAGCCCAGAAAATGTTGTGGCGCCCGCTCCTATCTAAGGTTAGAGGTGTTGTTGGAATATTATGATGTATCTTTGCTATGAGTTTTACTCCTTATGATTTATGATATCAAAGTATTCCCTTAGCCCCATTTATCCCTATTTTACTCTATTATTTTTTATAATTGCTTCCACGACCAAGAATGTGTAATGATATGTTAAGAGGCTTGTTTAGGGTCCCTTCTGGTTCCCCATTTGTCGTGTCACATCTTAGCCCTAGGTTTGGATTATGACAAATTTGTTATCTGAGAACTAGTTCATTAATTATCCTCGGCATCTAACACCTCATCGATTAGAGTCTTATTCATTATTGTGAAGTGCGCCACAATTATGAATAGGAGGCTATCAGGCATTTTAGGAAATGTTTTCCTTTATCATGGTATATGTCATGCTTTAAAGTGACATAGGGCTTTTCCCTCTAACAAATATTCTTTGCTCTTCTAGTTGATGATGCTATTTGAAAGAGGAAGGGAAAGAAAGGTAAGTTGAAGGTTTTTATTTTGATGGATCCAGGTTCCACTATTCCTTTCATTATTCCTTTTATTTGCTAGTGCGCTTCTTGTGTGTCTTGAGTTGTTATGTGATTCTTTGGTGTGTACCCCTTGGTTGAGTTTATTGTTGCTAGAAAGTTCATAGGCATTCCATGATCGTATTGCATTAGATTTTGCCTTATGACTTATTTAATTCGATGTGGTGGATTTTGATGTTATACTTTGGATGGATTAATTGTATGCATGTTGTGTCTCCATTAATTGTAGGGCCCATAGTGTTTGGTTCCAATTCACTAATAGACCCGTCCTTTAGTGAGGGCTTGTAAGGTGGTTGTGAAAAGGTAAATTCATCTCTTGTCTTAAGTTACAATTGATCCCTAAGGGTTGCATTTATCATCTTGTAAGAGTTAGGGGTACTGAACTTAAGTAATTTTATTGAGTTATTCCGGTGATCAATGAGTTATTTAATGTCCTTTCTGATATTTTAAATTTGAAGGGTGTCTTTTGGTTTGGATTATTCACCGAACATGTTTCTAGGTCTCATGAATATCTTCTTTAATCCCTACCTTATTGTGCTTGTGGTGGCTTTTGGTATTGATGTGTTGGTTTGTTTTCGGAAGTGACGAGGAGCTTGTGAATCCTTTGAGGGTGATGTTATGAATGTTGATGCTTATAAGGTTGGATGAAGTTGACGATGCTGGTGTAGTAACTTTACGGTTCCAAACCTTCTTGGCTTGAATGAGGGTCTAGTTTAGGCAAAGCCTTGAGTCCACCTTAACAGAGTTGGAGGTTTTCTCCCCAAGGGGAGATGGTGGTTTATGGTACTAATATGGACTATGTGTGCATAAGGTCGATAGTTGGGTTAAGGTTTATAGGTTGTTATAAGGTAGGGGAAGAAATGATAAGATTGCATTTAGATTGGAGTCGCGGATAGGTATGAGTATGGTTCGTCCAGTTCTTCATGCTTCCAGATTGAGGGGATTTATTGGTGACTCTAGTGCTATAAGAATCCTTGAGGTTGGGGTGTTATGGAGGATAAGTTCAGTTATGAAGGGTCCCGGTGGAGGTATTAGATGGAAGGGTGGAAAGTTAATTAATAATGATGCGGTGTTTGTCAAGGGCCTTTAGGAGAAACATGAATAAAAGGTGTCTCTCGGGAAGCGGAGTGGGCATAGAGCAACAATATCTGTATCTCTTTCATTCTATTCCAGCTTATGATAACACATCAAGTCCTTTTTATGTTTCTAAGTCTTATGTTTCAACCCCTATGTCATTTGCAAGTATTCATGTTTTTGTTGACAAGTTCTTGATGATTTTAACACTTGTGTTGAGAAGTTGAAAATGGTGTTTAAATGAATTGTTGGATTCTTGTTGGGGCTGATTTTTGCATAATTACTCATCATATGTACATTTCAATGATATTCGGGGAGGAATAGTCCCACGGGGAAGATATTAAAATGCCACGTTTGCTTAGGGATGCCCCATAATAGTAGTTTCCTTATATTTCCAATTGGAGATATTTAAACACCCCTCCTCATAGCTCAGAAAGACCCTATAGTGCATTGTTTTTCAATATCTCAAAATCCCTGCAGAATATGCAAATTAGATTCCATATTCTTTTTTTGAGGACAAAACTGGGTGGGGAAAAAAGTGCCTAGAAGTTATACTTCATCCGTGCAAAGAAAATAATTTTTGGCAAAACTTTATAAAAATAGTAGTTGTCTGCGACCAATTCGGGATGTGACCCTATTCAAAAAAATTCCAAAATTGCTCATTTTTACTCTCAGACAATTAAGTAATAACCCAATACCTATATACGCAAAAATCCCTCATTTTTAAGTCATTTTGAGCCCTATAAACTAACCAAAAATCTCTCAACTTCCTCTCTAATCTTCATAAAATTGTCCATCCATTCTCAAGGTTTTCAAGAAGTCTTGTTGGAATTCAAGGAAATCAAGTCAAGCCCCAAGTCCTCCTCAAGATTCATGTATCCTAATCTCTTTCCATATCTAAGGATTTCATTCAAGCTTCAAGTCTCCATTCAAATCTTCATCAAGGAAATCTCCAAAGTCAAGGTATGTAGATTTCAATCAATGGGTCCTTTCACCCATGGTGTACAATCCTCCTTTTCACATAATTTGCATATTTCTAAGTTGATTTACTCATGGGTCCTATTAAGAATTTGCCTATGAGCTATATTGGGGTTCAATAAAATTGTGACTATTTGAGCATGTTTTGAGCTATGAATCTTTGATCTACTTGAGAAAATTTATCGCGACCCAAGCCTAGAGCCTAGACGTGATTGGTGAAAGGGGAACCCGAAGGAATACCAAACAAGCCTCATAGCATATCATTACATATCCTTATCCACGGAAGCAAGATACTTCATCATATGAAACATAAACAAGAAACAATTGGGACTATGGGAGAGAAACTTATATGTAAATAGCTTGAATATCATAAGTGAGTCAAAGTTCAAGCATAACACATATCTTGTTCAACAACACCTCTAACATAGAACTTTGCGGGGGCCAAAAAAAGCAACTGGGCTCACCCTCGTAGTCAAAATATACCAAAAAGGAAAGATAGTCTTTGTTACATAACATAAGAACATAGATATTGCCATCGGACATAAGGACTCACCAACTAGCTTGAATAGATGCCACTAGCCACGTGGAGGATGATGATGACCAAATATAGCATAGGTTCCTATATGGTAACATCATATAGGCATATAGTATGCATTAGTACATTTGAATGTACTAAGTATGTAGGATGCAGTGCAACAAGAGATAGACAACATAAGCTTAATGCATAAACACAGACAATGTCTGGCATAGTAATATAACAAGTATAAATGATGCTTGAAGTAAAATTATGCTTATTGAAATCATAAAATTTAAGTATAAAGAGACTATCATTTGGCTAATGGGTTTACCACCTCCCATCCCAGCTGATTGAGGTATCAACCCCTCAATTTTGTTATTAACATTCACTATCCACCTCTAAGCTGATTTAGGTATCAACCCCACAAGTTTGTTAATGAGGTATCAACCCCTTAATTTGGTTAATGATTTATCAATTCCTCAATTTGGTTAATGAGGTAACAACCCCTCAATTTGGTTAATGAGGTATCAACCCCTCAATTTGGTTAATGAACGTCATCCTTTAATCATAGTGGTCAAGGCATGGTACCACCTCATCAAGACATGGTCATCTTAGAATAATATAGATAATTCTCATAAATATAGCCTATATAAACATTTATTTCATCATCATAAGTCATTCAACTCATAAGACATTCATTGGACCTTCAATTCCTCAAGAAACTATATCTGGACATTTTATTAAACACGTGGTAGGTGTGTAATAGAGGTAGAAAGCCACACAATTTATAGATAAAATCATGCAAGAAAATCCTTTGTAAAACCATCAATCAACACCTTGCAAAACCCTCAAGCAATGTACATCAAAACTTCCCATCAAATCTTGCAATAGATCCAAGATTTATAGCTCAAAATATAGCAAAGTAGTCACAACTTTCCATAGCTTTAACATAGTTCATAGACATGCTCATACTAGTAAACCCATTTCTAAAATCAACTTTAGACCATGCAAATTGAGTAAAAAGGAGGTTAGAGCACAATGGATGCAAGGACCCAATCGCTAAAACCCACATACATTGACTTTGGATAGTTTCTTGACGAAGATTTGAAATTGGAGACTTGAAACTTGAAGAAAATTCATAGATTTGGAAGGAGATTGGGATACTTGAATCTAGAGGAGGATGTGGAACTTGACTTGGTTTTCTTGAACTCCAATAAGACTTCTTGAAAACCTTGAGAATGAATGAAGAACTTGATGAAGATTAGAGAGGATCTTGAGAGGTTTTTGGTTAAACGGCTAAAAAATGAGGAATTTTCATGTATATAGGTATAGGGTTATTACCCAACTATCCTGGAGTAAAAAAGAACAATTTTAAAAAAAATTTGAACTAGTCCGTGTCAGGTCCACATCGTAGACAACTACTGTTTTTGTGAAGTTTCACGCAAAAATATTTTTCTTGGCACAAACAAAGTATACCTTATAGGTACTCATTCTCCCACTCAATTTTGCTCTCTAAACAAGAATATGAAGTCGGATTTGTAAAATTCTACATGAGTTTTGAGATATTAAAAAAAATACATTATAGGGTCTTTCCGAGCTACGTGGATGGGCATTTAAATATCCTTAATTTATGATATAATGGAATTATGATGGTGGGGGCATTCCTAGGGAAGTGCGGGGCATTTTAGATTTGTGAAGAATTTTGATGTATATTTCGTGAAGGTATTACAAAGTGTTAGTGGGAGGTTTTACATTGAATTCATGGTTCTATACTAGCATTGCACACTTTCCAAGTGTTAGATAAAATGCCTTTTTATATGATTCTTAAAGTTTTTATGGACCATTGGTTGATTTATGATTCAAGAGACTTTATAATGATTTTGGGATTTCTAAAGATATGTTTAAGTCATGAAAATGTTGATGATGTTATAGGGCCGGATTAAGCCCTTTTTCAAAAGATTTTACCTCTTAGGAGCCTTAGATGTTGATGCTAATGTAAGGATAGCATTGATGATTACCCATTCTTATGTATGATGATTAGGTTAACCATTTGAGGTCAATGATGTTAAGAACTACTCATGCCATGTCACTATGTTTGTTGTAAGTTATTAAAGTATGATTATCTTATATATTCCGTGAGTTTAGACTTAGCACCAAGTGGACTAGAGGCGAGTCCCAAAGTCCCAAAAATACGTGCCACCATAGATGAAGAGATTATAGGCGAATACCCAATCCCTAAGAGGGGAGTACCCTAAATATGAGGGCTTGAGCCAAGTACCCTAGCCCGAGGTTGAGGCGAGTACCTGAGTCCAAGAACTAGAGGTAAGTACCAGGTTCAGATAAGGCTTAGTGGATCCACTTAGTCATTTGGAGGTTCACTTTGGCAAGTAGCTTTCCCCTTTCTTCCGATGTAGGGTTGACATTAGGATTTCAAGTTGCAGCTTGGCTGGTGTTATTTTATGTCAGTTAAGGTTTATTCCCACACTTATGTATTATGTTCTATGTAAGATGAATGATTTGCAAAGCATGACTTACTTAAGCATTGATAATACATGCCATATTGTTATTATGCTATCTATTGGTTATTATTATACATTTTGACTATGTTGCCTATCTCTTGTTGCACTGCATCCTACATACTTAGTACATTCAAAAGTACTAATACATACTCTATGCCTATATGATGTTACCATGTAGGGTTTGGAGCTGTATTTGATGATTCTTCTCCACGTGCCTAGTTTGACCTCTTGAAGATAAGCTTGGTGAGTCCTCAAGTTAGAGGACACTATCTACTTTCTCTTGTTACTTCTAAAGTTTCTTTATATTGATATTTACTATAAGGGTGAGCCCGAAAAATATCTTGGCCCTCACACCTATCTAAGTTTAGAGGTAATGTTAGAATATTATGTTGTATCAATGTTATGAGCTTGACTCTGTATGATTTATGATATCGAAGAATTCCCTTATCCTCATATATCCTTGTTTTACTCTATTGTTGTTATATAATTGATTCTCCGACCAAGGATATGTAATGATACGCTAAGAGGCTTGTTTGAGATCGCTTTGGGTTCCCCATTTGCCGTGTCATATCTAGGCCCTCGAGTCATGACAATAGCAACAGGGTACGTAAAATAAATATCATTGAATAAATGGCACCCAAACCATGTCAAATACATTTAATATGTATTCTGTGCATTCAAAATTGAACTACAACATAAACATGCACAAATTATCAGTAAGTCACCCAAGACGAAAACATGTGGAAGTCATTATTCAACCCTTCAACCATTAATTTAGTCAGATATATTCAGACATCACGAGAATCACCACTTGACCAAATATTCTACATGCCATTATTTAATTCATGCAACTACTTAGTCGACTCAACTAAGATAATTTAGTACAACTCAGACAACAAGTGATTTTACAATTCTGGACTATGACACTCATAGCAATAGATTTGTTTCATGGCCAATTTAATCAATTTTATCATCCCACTATGCAAGTCATATACTAACGTATTGGTTTTACTAAGATAAACACTTTTAACTCATACGACAACGCATTGAATAATTACAAATGATGAAACCCAAATCTATTTACATGTTTCACGCTAAATACTAGCAATCAAACATTGACAAACACATGATGCACCTTATTTATAGGCAACCCCAAGTATTAGGACAAGAAAATCATGAGTTCAATATCAATAATGTCTTAAATCAATAACCCAAAGTTTTCAGCAAAAATGAAATTTCAAAGATAGCATGTACCAGAATATTAAGTGAATGGTCAAGAACTAGAAAGTAAAACCCAAACGTTGAAGCCCTAGCTTGCCAGAACAATAAGTGGATAGCCATAATTTTGTTGAAATGTTGCTAGAAAATAAGGTGGTACGGGGTCGATAATGATTTGACTTGGGGAAGCTGAAAAGGGTTGTTGTATGCTTTTGAATATAAGGGGAAAGTATGGGGTAATTTGATTTTACCCCTATTTTATTTCATTGACCGGGTCGGGTTAAAAAGGAATGATCCCATTAAACCTTGATTATAGTCTGTAAGGTTTTCTACGTCCCATAAGACCTAGTCTTATGGTTTTAGAAACCCCTTTTTGGGTGTTTGGCTGTATGAATCCTCCCATTGGTGATATATGGTCATAGATTTCAGACGTTAGTTCATAAGTTTCCCTAACACTTTATGAATTTTCAATATCTTACCTATGGTCCATGAACCCCTTTCATGGCCCATGGTTTTATATATGGACTGTAAGGTTGTCTTATGGACTAGAGTGCATAGATTTCTGCTTACTAAAAAGGTTCTATGAGTCTGTATATGGGTTGCAATATAAACCACAACTCGTGGGACAAGTCATAGAACCAATTTGTTGCCCCCTTTTTGCACTGGTTTGTAGCCTTAACCCTGTTCCTGTGTACTCTCATCTAAAAAAATATTACACTATAATTTTCTAGGTCAGCTGTCAAAAATTAAAACAAAAACATGAAAACTCAAGCTACCTATGAGTCCAAAAAGTAAAACTAAAACAAATATATAAAGGTTACAATAAATATCTTGGGTTGCCTCACAACTAGCACCTGACTTAGTGTCGCAGCATGGCTTAGTCAACTTGGTTACTCAAACTTCAGTAAGTTCCATACTTACATCTTCAAATCATCAGGTTTCTTCATGGACTAACAAATATTGAAGACAACTTCTTTGTCGTTTAATCTAAACTTGAGTTGGCCCAACTTCATGTCCACTAGTGCTCGTCCAATGGCTAGGAAAGGTATTCCCAAGATGATTAGGACTTTGAAGTTGACGTTGCAATCCAAAATCACGAAGTATATAGGGAATATGAACTTTTCCGCTTTACTAGAACATCGTACAATATCCCCACAGGCTTCTTCACTATCCTGTCAACTATCAACTACCACATACTTATTAGTGTAGGGGATCGAAAGCCCAATGACTTGAACACTAGGAGAGGCATTAAGTTAATCCTAGATCCTATGTTGCATAATGCCTTTGCTAAGTTGACATCTGCAATGGTGCGGGGTATGGTGAATGCTTTAGGGTTGTCTTTCTTTTGCATTAAGGACCTTGTTGCTATAGAACTGCAATGCTGAAGCTCTTGAGAGAGCTCGTGGATCACCAAACTTTTCATCATCACTAGGTCCTATATGAACTTGGCATACCATGGCATTCACTCCAATGCCTCAATGAGCGAAATATTGTAAGATAGTTGCTTCAACATGGAGATGAATTTCGTAAACTTGCCTTCCTCCTCTTTCTTCTTGAGTCTATAAGGGAAAGGATGTGGAGTCCTAGGTATGGGTTTCAATTTCCTTAATGTTTCCACTTCGTTGCTCATACCATCCTTGGCTTTTCAACCCCAATCTTTGCATTCTTACTTTCTACCGTCTCCTCATAAACCTCATCATCATCTACTAGCATCGGTGGGGTGATTGTATGCCTGCCACCTCATGTATTCATTACAATGCACTGTCCATCATTCTTTGAATTCTACATTATGTTGCTTGGCATTGTACTCTTTTGATGTTGCTTCAACTATGCAGACATCTAACCAAATTGTTGCTCCAGTTGCTTAATAGACAAAGAATAAGACTCGATCTTTTGATTAATGCCTAAAATCATTGGTTTTTTTCCATTCAAAGTCTCATATTTGGAATTACCCTTCTTCAATAACATACAAAACATTTCCTCTAACCTTGAACTACCAACCCTAGAATCATAATTCTACCTGGCAGATAGGGACCATTTTTTTGTACCCATCTCTACGACCCTAGTAATAATCTTTGTCTTGTCCCTTGTTTATATCGTAGTATCCACTCAATTGTTGTCCATGTACACATTGTCTTTGTTGAAATTATGACCTATATGTCCTTGACCATGGTTCTAATAGTCCTGATTGGACCCTAGGGCATTGGTCTAGAAACACCCCATCTGATCAGTCACAAAGCAAGAATCTTCCTCGTAATATGTCTTCTCACACATGGGTGCTCAGGTGGACTGATGATGTACTGAATGTTCTCATTCTAGACTCTATTTCATCAATAAACCCATATTAATACTTATCCACACTAACTCTTGCCTCATATTTTCATTTATCTTAGCTTGCTCCAAATTTGTTTTAACTGAAAAGGAACTCTTTTGTCATAGATTTGTGCTTTGTGCCCTATAGATGGTTTGTTGTTGCCACCTTCGCCTATGTCCAACTATAATAAGTAATGGGCAATATAAAAATGAGCCTCCAAATATTGTGTCTGCATCAACGTTGCGATTGTAATCAAAGGCTCAATAGAAGATCTCCACTAAGGAATCATCACCAATCTTGTGATTTGGAACACTTCTCAAGCACTTTTTAAACAGCTCCCATGTGCTACTAATAGAATCACCAGGAAATTGCTCAATGTTATTATCTAATATTTCAACTTCATCTTCTTTAACCTCGGGAAATGCCTCTCCAAAAAGGCTTTCTGCATTTCATCCCACGTGGTGACAGAACTTTGTGGAAGCTTTACTAACCACACTGGCACCTCACCTGTGAGAGATAATGGGATGACACAGATCCCAATGACATCTATGGACAAATTTTTATTTTTCATCATACTATTGCAGACATAAGCCATATTGTGTAGATAGATATGCAAATCCTATGATGGTAAGCCCACGAACAACCCTCTATTCTGCAACATCTACAACAAGCCACTCGATACAACAAACTTAATATCCTCTGATAAAGGAGGCAACACAATAGCTCCAGTCTTTATGAATTCTATACATTACCAGCTGCATGTTGACCCTGTCGTACTGGATTAACATCCTCAAGTGGTGGTGGTCATCATTGTTTAGATTTCGTGCAAGTTTGCAAGATTATTGGTGGTGTCCTAGGCCATTCTTCATAATGTTTTTTAGATATCTGGATCAAATGGATTCAAGAGGATGCCTCGACCAGGAGTACTGGGCATACACTACACCTATACGCTGAAACAAAATAAAAAAAACAAAAACATAAAGTAAGAAAAATAAGAATCAACTCACAAATTACTCTAATTACCCAATCTAAAAGTCATATTCCCGACAACGATGCCAAATTTTTTTCACGAACAAAATACACCTTTAAATCAAACTATAAATGATCATTATCATAACATAGAACCTAACAATGGTTAGGGTCGATCCTATGAGGAATAAGATCTAGACTTGTAATAATTATAAGCAATAAGAATGAATTAATCAACTTTTTACGAAAGGGTAGGTGGTTCGTAAAATGTAATAAAACAAAACACTAGAATTAAACCATCAACTTCAAGAGTTATGAAATTAGTAGGAGAAGTAACTAGCGTATTGTTTTCACGACCCAAGCCTAGGGCCTAGATGTGACACGGCGAATGGGAACCCAAAGTGACCCCAAACAAGTCTCTTCGCATACAAATTACACATCCTTCATCGTGGAAGCAAAATAAACAACAACAAGAGATATAACAACAAGGGAAACGGGACTAAGGGAAATCTTGGCATTCATAAAAGCATAAAAGAGTTATGCTCATAACATAAGTACATCATAATATGCAACAACACCTCTAATATGGAATGGAGCGAGGGTCAAGACACTTTTCGGGCTCACCCTTATAATAACAACTGTTCAATATAAAGAAGTCTCAAATAGCAAGAGAAATGTAAATAGTGTTCTCGGACATGAGGACTCACCAATGCTTATCTCCGAAGTACCAAACTAGCTACGTGGAGGATGATTAAAAGATGCTCTGGGTCCTACATGGTAATATCATGTAGCCATAGAGTATGTGCTAGTATGTTTGAATGTACTAAGTGTGCGGGATGCAATTCAGCAAAACATAAGCCAATATAGTAAAAATGCATAGTCATAAGCAATAGATATATGATCTCAATATGGCAAGCATGATCAATACACATAGTAAATATAATTGTAATTCATTCATCATGAACAATATATACAACACACATATGTGGGAAGAAACCTTAACCGACATAGACCACAAAGCTACAACTTGGAATCTAAGGCATGACATCCCCTCGGTCAGGTAGACGGGCATGACATGCCCCAACTAGGTGTCATCTACTTGCCAAGGCAAACCAAACATGATAACATGACTAGATGGATCCACTAGTATCCAATAGAAGGGTGGATAAATTGATTAATAAAGATGTGGTGTTCGTCAAGACCCTTTAAGAGATTGTGAAGTCGAAGGTGTCTCTCGGGAAGAGGAGCGGGCATAGAGGAGCAATATTCATATCTCTTTCATTCTATTCCAGCTTATGATAACAAGTCAAGTTCTTTTTATGATTCCAAGTCTTATGTTTCATCCCCTATGTTGTTTGTATGCTTTCATGTTTGTGTTGATAAGTTCATCGTGATTTTAATACTTGTGTTGAGAATTTTTAAATGGCGTTTAAGTGCATTGTTGCATTCTTGTTGGGTCTTATTTCTTCATAATTACTCTTCTTATGTACATTTATTTGACATTTGAGGGGGAAATATTGAAACACATCACATTTTCTTAGGGATGCCCCTTAATCGTAGTTTCCTTGTATTTAAACTTGGGGATTCGAACACCCCTTCTTGTAGATCGGAAAGACTCTATGATTCATTGTTTAATATCTCAAACTCTATGCATAATTTCAAAAGTCCAACTTCATATTCTTGTTTAGAGAAAAACAATTTGTGGAAAAATGAGTACCTACAAAGTATACTTCATCCGTGTCAAGAAAATAATTTTTTGGCAAAACTTTGTAAAAACTGTAGCTGTCAATGAAAAGTCCTAAATGCGGACCTGGAGGGGACCTGGAGCGGACCCGTTTAAAAAATTATGAAATTGCTCCTTTTTTACTTCCGGACAATTGGGTAATTATCCAATAACTATATACACAAAAATCCCTCATTGTTAAGCCATTTTGAGCCATAAAAACTAACAAAAAACCTCTCAAATTCCTATGTGATCTTCATCAAATTCTCCATCCATTCTTAAGGGTTTCAAGAAGTCTTATTGGAATTCAAGAAAAACCAAGTGATATCCCAAGTCCTCTTCAAGATTCAAGTGTCCCAATCTCTTTTCGGATCTTAGGTTTTCATTGAAGCTTCAAGTCTCCATTCAAATCTTCATCAAGGAAATCTCCAAAGTCAAGGTATGTGGATTTTAATCAATGGGTCCTTTCACCCATGGTGCACAATCCTCCTTTTCACATAGTTTGCATATTTTTAAGTTGATTTACTCATGGGTCCTATTAAGAATTTGCCTATAAGCTATGTTGGGGTTCAATAAAATTATTACTATTTGAGAATGTTTTGAGCTATGAATCTTTGATCTACTTTGAGATTCGATGAAGGCTTTTGAGATATATTTTATGAAGGTTGTCTAGACCCAAGCCTAGGGCGATGACATTACACGGCGCATGGAGAACCCAGAAGGACCCCAAGAAAGTCTCTTAACATATCATTACACATCCTTTGTCAGTTAAGCAATGAAATATCAACAAAACATTAGAAGCAAGGTTAAAGGGACTAAGGGAAACTTCCATATTATAAACATCAATAGTCAACAGAGTCAAGGCTCATAGTATAGATACATAAGATGTTTAACAACACTTCTACTATATAGATAATAGCGGGGCTTGAGAAAATCAACCAGGCTTACCCTTGTAGTCAATACATCTATATAAGAAGAATAGTCTTAGAACACAACGTAAGAACATAAGCAACGTCCTCAGAATGGAAGACTCACCAATAAGCTTTAGCGAAGTCGTACTAGAAATGTGGAGGAGGATGCTCACATGGGGCTCCAGTTCCTACATGGTGACCTCATGTAGGCATAGAGTATGCATTAGTACATTTGAATGTACTAAGTATGTGAAATGTAATGCAATAAAAGATAGGAATAACAATAAAAATGCATAATTATAAGCAATAAATAGCATACAAACAATATGGCATGTATGACCAATGAGTAAATCATACTTTCATAGTACATAACACATGTGTAGGGAGTAACTATTCTTACTACAATCCAATGCCTATCACTCACTTGGAGAGGCGTATGAGGTACAAAACTCTCAATAGGTTGATGGGTACAAACCCCTAACATGGATTATAGAGTACAAATCCCCCAACAATGTTGATGGGTACAAACCCCCAAACATGGTTGATGGATAGTCACACCCTACCACCCATGGTGACCATAGTACAAACCCCCCAATAGGTTGATGAGTACAAACCCCCCAAAAGGTTCATAGATAGTCACATCCTACCATCTATGGTGACAAGAGTATAAACCCCCAATAGGTTATCAAGGTATGAGCCCCTTGATGTGGTAACCCACCGCAGGACCCCCTAGTAGGGTCACATTCCAACACTATATAGAAGAATATCATTTATACATTCACTCCTCTCATCATCTTATAGTCATCATATGAATACATACATTTCATCATCATTTCATCATCATATGCATAAACACATTTCATCATTATTCTATCATTATTTCATCATCATATAGTTATTCAACTAATAAGACAAGTATTAGACCCTCAACTCCTTAAGAAACTAGAATAAAAAATTTTATTAAACACTTAGAGGGTGTGTAAAATCAAGAGTGAAATCATGCTAGATCATAGTTCATAGCTCAAACCATCGTAAAATAGTTACATTTTCATAAGCCCCAATATAGTGTGCATTGATTTTCATAATAGATAAGACCCATGGGTAAATCAACTTTAAATCACACGATTTTGAGGAAAAGGAAGCTTGGGTATCATGGGTGAAAGGCACCCATGAAAGAAACCCACATACCTTAACTTTAGAGATGAACTTGATGAAGATTAGAGATGAAGACCTGAAAGCTTGAGTGCATTCCTTAAGATCCTTAAAGGGTTTTGAGACTTGAGTTTAGGAGTAAAATATTTTTGCTAATTGGGGAATACTTAGAATGATATGAGGGTGAAAAATGGCTAAATATAGGTATTTTTATATTTGGGCACACCTAGGCCCAAGACATAAAAGTCTTAGACTGAAGTGAAAAATTTGGACCAGTTTTAACACTGGTGTGCCTCGCGGTAGGGGTGCGTGATCCCCACTGGAAATTGCATTTTCGGGAAACCAAAATTGCTAATCATTTGCTCTTAAATAAGGGTTAGACCTGTTATCCACTCAATTTGACCCCCATAACAAGAATATGAAGTCTTATCTTCTATATCGCACATGAATTCTAAGATATATGGAAATTAGGATTTTGGGCACTTCTGAGGCACATTTCCAACACATTTTGGGGTTGTTTCAATATTTCCCCCTTGGGAACATTCGTCACCGAATGTGAAAAAAACATATAGGAGAGACATAAACAGGACAATTTTAGCCCACATAAGGATGCAACAAGGCACTTAAATATCATTTCAAAATCTCATCTTAAGTGTAAAATCATCATGGACTAGTTAATTTAAACATGAACATATGTAATAACATGAGGGATGAACTTAAGACTTGTAATCATAGGACTTACATCAATACCTTAGGCTTGAATGGAGTGGAAAAGGTAAGGGTATCGCTTTCGCATGTCCTCTTCGGCCTACCAAGTAGCTCTTTCAACTTGTTAATTTCTCCAAAGGACCTTATGGAAGCCACATCTTTGTTCCCCAACCTCTTCACTTGTGTAACCAAAATCTAAATTGGAACCTCTTCATGTTTCAAATTATTTTCAACAACATCCACAACATCAAGAGATACAATAGCAATAGGGCCCCCCCACACATTTCCTTAACATGGATAGATGAAAGACTGGATGAACCAAATCCATCTCACTATGCAATTCCAACTCATAAGCTATCTTGCCAATTATTCTTATTAACCTATAAGGACCAACATATCTTGGGCTTAACTTGCCATTCTTACCAAAACAAACCACACCCTTTATTGTTGACACCTTCAAATAAACTTAATCACCAACTTTGAATTCAAGATCCTTTTTCCTCACATCAGCATAGGACTTTTGGCAACTTTGGGCCTTCTTCAACCTTTTTTCTAATCATTCTAACCTTCTCAGGGGACTCCATAACCAAATCTAGTCCCAACAAAGCTACCTCACCAACCTCAAACCAACTAACCGGTGATCTACAACGTCTTCCATAGAGAGCCTCAAGAGGAGCCATATCGATGCTAGAATGATAGCTATTGTTGTAGGCAAACTCAATCAATGGAAGATGATCATCCCAACTACACTTAGGCTCCAATACATAAGCCCTAAGCATATCCTCAAGTGTTTGTATAGTTCTTTTGGCTTGGCCATCCATTTGAGTGTGAAAGGTCGTATTAAGCTTTACTCTTGTACCAAGACCCTTTTAAAAGGACCTCCAAAAGTGTGAAGTTATTTGTGCCTCATGATCTGATATGATGAACAAAGAAACTCCATGCAACCTTACTAAGTCATGAATGTACTATTTATCCCCATATGTAGTTTAATTGGTAGAAAGTGAGATGATTTTGTCATCCTATCAATCACAACCCAAATGGAATCAAAACCCTTTCTAGTCTTGGGCAACCCAACCACAAAATCCATATTTATCTCTTCCCAATTCCAAATAGAACCTTAATGTCTTTGGTTAGGCCACCAGGCCTTTGACGTTCATCTTTGACTTATTGATAACTATGAAAATTGGAAATGAATTTGACAATGTCCCTCTTTATGGATCCCTACCAATACACATCCCTTATATCTTTATACATTTTGGTGGAACCGTGATGGATAGAATAAGAAGAATTTTGGGCCTTATCAAGGATCTTTTGTATCAAGCCATCAACAAAGGGTACACACAACCTACCTTAGTACCTAAGAGCACCATCTCCCCCTTGGAAGAAAACCTCCACCTTGCCCTCTTTCAACAAGGCCTTCAATTCTAGCAAGGAGGGATCAAGATCTTGTTTTGCTATCACTTCATCAACCAAGGAGACTTAGAACCATCAACAACCACTATACCACTATTACCAACCTATTCCAACCTAACCCCTAACCTCGCCAACCGATGCACCTTCTTAGCTACCTCTTTATCACCACCATCAACATAAGCTAGGCTACCCATAAACACCCTACTAATGGCATCCACCACCATACTTGCCTTATCATGATGGTAATGCACACACATATCATAGTCCTTAAGAAGTTCTAGCCACCTTCTTTTCCTTGAGTTGAGATCCTTTTGAGTGAAGACATATTGGAGGCTCTTATGATCGGTGAAAATATCAACATGCAGCCCATACAAATAATAATGCCAAATCTTTAAAGCAAACACTATGGCGGCTAATTCAAGATCATGAGTAGGATAGTTCTATTCATGCACTTTGAGTTGTGTAGAAGCATAGGCTATGACCTTACCATTTTGCAACAACAAACAACCTAAACCAACCTGGGAAGTATCACAATGCATAATAAATCCCTCAATCTATGCAGTAGTGACAATATAGGAGCGTACATATACTTATCTTTCAACGTTTGGAAACTCCTTTCACATTCATCAAACTACACAAACTTAGCCTTCTTTTGAGTCAATCTTGTCTAGGAGAAGCAATAAAGAGAATCAATTCACAAACCTCCGATAGTAACCCACTAAGCCGAAGAAGTTCATAATGTCCGACGAGGTCAATGGTCTAGGCCAATTTCTAATCACACCAGTCTTCTTAGAATCCACCTTAATACCATCCCCTGACACCACATGCCTGAGGAATGCAACCTCCCTCAAGCAATATTCACACTTCTCATACTTAGCATATAACTTCTCTTCCCTCAATTGTTGCAACACAACCCTCAAATAAGCCCTATACTCCTCCTCACAACGAGAATAGATGCAAATATCATCAACAAAGATGACATCAAAGGAATTATGGTAGGATTTAAAGACCCTATTCATTGGGTCCATGAAGATGGCTGGTGCATTGGTCAACCCAAAAGACATAACCTTATTCATAATTCCCATACCTAGTTCGGAAGGACGCCTTGAGAATATCAGACTCCCTCATTTTCACTTGATGATATCCAGGCCGATGATCAATCTTAGAAAAGTGGCTAGCCCCTTGCAATTAGTAAAACAAATCATCAGTTCTTGGAAGAGGATATTTATTCTTGATGGTGACCCTATTGAGTTTTCGGTAATAAATACATATTCTAAGTGACCCATTCTTTTTTTTCACAAACAACACCAGTGCACCATAAGGTGATTAGCTAGGACTAATAAAACCCTTCTCTAACAAGTCCCTCAATTGTTCCTTTAATTCCATCGAGGCCATACGGTAAGGAGAAATAGAAATGGATTGAGTATTGGTGAGGGGGTCTATGACAAAGTAAATTTCCTTTTGAGGTACTAGGAAGGTTATATGGAAAGACATCAAGAAACTTATTTACAATCGAAATTGACTCTATGGAAAGGACCTTGGACTCCACATCCCTAACCCTTACAAGATGGTAAAGACACCACTTAGAGATCACCTTACGGGTTTTAATGTAAGAGATAAACCTACCGTTGACTATCACATTTTGACTCTCCCACTCAAGGATGGGTTGATTTTGGAATGGAACTTGACCCTATCATTTCAACAATCAATAGAAGAATAGTATGAATGCAATTAATTAATCCCAAGAATAACATCAAAATCAACCATGTTCAACTTTTCAAGATCACAATGCAAAATTGTTTACCAAAGTATCAAATAGGAGAACTTCTATAGAATTTTCTAGCAACAATAGATGCACCAATAGCATTAGACACTTCATATGACTCATGCAACATTTCGGGCTCAACATGGAACTTTTTGGTAACAAAGGGGGTAACAAAAGAAAGTGTGGCACCTGGATCAATCAATGCATACACATCAAAATCAAAGATTTTTAACATATCTGTAACAACATTGGGGACCTCATCAACACCTTGCCTCCCATGTAGAGCATAAAATTGATTTTCCTTGGGGCACCATCTTGTCGACCACCTCTTCCCAAATGAACTACATTAGCACCTTGTGGATGAACCTCCTTACCTTGTTGTAATTTTGAGGGCAATCCATCTTTTTGTGACCCACTTCCCCACACCAAAGCATGCATTAGTATCTCGCAAGCATGGGTCGTTATGACCCTTACACACCTAGGATACATCTCATTAGGAACCACAACACCAACACCTTGGGCCCTTGGAAAGTACTTGGCGACCCTTCTTTGAAAAGCATGAGAACACCCTTGGCCTTTATGGAATCAGCCACCCTTTTGGAACTTAACCTCAAAATGGGCCCTCTTGGCCTCATGACCCCTTCTTTTTCTCAATTTCTCCTCTTCCATTTGTTCTGCATAGGTCATCAAATAGGATATTCCAGGTCACCAATCAACATAGTAGACTAACATTCTTCACTCACTAAGTCGGACACACCCATCACGAACTTGTCCATTTTAGACCTTGGGTCAACAACCAAGTAAGGAGCAAACTTTGAAATTTGGTTGAACTTGAGGGCGTATTCCCTCAAACTCATTGGCCTTTGTCTCAAATTCATAAATTGAACCAATTTAGCTTTCCTAAGCTCAAGAGGGAAAAATTGATTAAACAAAGCCACTTTGAACTCATCCCAAGGCATTGCATAGTTGACTCCCTTCTCTTCTTTCCATTGGTTATACCATATTTGTGCTACCCCTATGAGTTGGTAGACCGCCGACTTTGCCTTTTCTTCCAGCCTCACACCCATGATAATTAATATCTTATAGACCTCATCAATAAACTCTTGAGGGTCCTCATCTACCTTGGACCCATAGAATTTTAAGGGATTCATTCTCATGATGTCTCTCACCTAAGAAGCCAGTGTAGGAGCATGAGGGGCTTGGGCCTCCTGATTGGTTTGATTAACCCCAACTTGTGTAAAAAATAAGCGAATCTTGGAGCTCTCCATTAGCCGATTGCTCCTTGAATATGCGGGCTCATCTTCCTCTTGTGTTAGGCACTAGAATAACAAAGAACAATCATTAGGGGGGAAAACTTACTTCAAATCTATAGTATGACTTAGAACATAAAGAAGGGAAATATTTCCTAGAATGTCTCATAGCCTCCTACTCTTAGTTGTGGTGAACAATACAACCATGAATAAGACTCTAATCGATGTGGTGTGTTAGACTCTGAGGATCTAACAACCTAGTGCTCTGATACAAAGTTTGTCATGACCTAAGCCTAGGGACTAGACGTGACATGGTGCATGGGGAACCCAGAGGGACCCCAAGCAAGTGTTTTAACATATCATTACATATCCTTGGTCGAAAAAGCAATGAAATATCAATAAAACATTAGAAGCATGGTTAAAGGTACTAAGGAAAACTTCCATATTATAAACATCAAGAGTCAATAGAGTTAAGGCTCACAGTATAGATACATAACATGTCTAATAACACCTCTACTACATAGATAAGAGCGGGCGATAATAAAAGCAACCGGGCTCACCCTCATAGTCAACACATAAATACAAGAAGAATATTCTTAGAACATAGCATAAGAACATAAGCAATGTCCCCGAAATGGAGGACTCACCAACAAGCTTAAGTGAAGATGTCCTAGCCATATGGAAGAGGATGCTCAAGTGTGGCTCCGATTCCTATATGATGACATCATGTAGACATAAAGTATGCGTTAATACATTTGAATATACTAAGCATGTATGATGCAATGCAACAGAGATAGGCATCATAATCAAAATGCATAATTACAAGCAATAGATAGCATAGTAACAATATGGAATGTATGACTAATGCTTAAGTAAATTATATTTTTATAGTACATAACACAAGTGTAGGGAGTGACCATTCTTAGTGAAATCAAAGGCCTATCACCCGCTTGGAGAGGCGCAAGATGTACAAACCTCTTCATGAGGTTGTTGAGGTACAAATACCCCAATAGGTTCATGGGTACAAACCCCCAACATGGTTGATGGAGTACAATGCACTAACAAGGTTGATGGGTACAAAGCCCTAACGTGGTTGATGGATAGTCGCACACTACCACCCGTGGTGATCGCAGTATAAACCCCCGAATAGGTTGATGAGTACAAACCAACAATAAGGTTGATGGATAGTCGCACCATACTACTCATGGTGACCGAAGTACAAACCCCCTAATAGGTTATCATGGTACGAAACCCTTGATGTGATTATCCAACATGCAAGTAGGGCATGGTCACATTCCTACACTCTATAGGAGAATATCATTTATACATTCATTCCTCTCATCACCATGTAGTCATCATATACAAACATATATTTTATCATCATTCTGTTATCATTTCATCATCATATAGTCATTCAACTCATAAGACAAGCACTGGACCCTCAACTCCTAGAGAAACAATAATCGCACATTTTATCAAACACTTAGAGGGTGTGTAGTGCTAATGTAATATCATGCAAATCAAGAGTGAAATCATGCTAGAAAATTCAATGTAAAACATTCAGTACATACTTGGTAACAGCCTCAAGCAATATACATTAAACCCTTTCATCAAGTCTCTCAATGTATCTTAGATTCGTATCTCAAAATATAGTAAAATAATCATAATTTCATAAACCCCAACATATTGTGCAGTGATTTTAATAATAGATAAGACCCATTTCTAAATCAACTTTAAATCATGCAGTTTTGAGGAAAAGGAAGCTTGTGCATCATGGGTGAAAGGAACCCATGAAAGAAACCCACATACCTTAGCTTTGGAGATGAAATTGATGAAGATTGGAGATGGAGAGTTCAAGTTTGAGTGCAATCCTTAAGATTCAGCAAGGGTTTTGAGACTCAAGTTTAGGATTCAACTACTTTGCTAAGTGTTTTGGTGAGCATTAGAGAATGTTTAGAATACTTAGTCCCAGGACTTAATAGTTTGGGAGAGAAATAAAAAAATTACACAAGTTTTAACGTTGGTATGCATCGCGGAAGGGGCCCGTAAACCCAACTAGAAATTGCATTTTTGGGAAATCGAAATTGCTAACTGTTTGCTCTTAAAATGTAGTTAGACCAATTTTTCATCAATTTGAGCCCCTGAACAAGAATATGAAGTCAGAGTTTTGATAGATATATGAAAATTATAATTCCAGGCACTTTTGAGGCCTATTTTCAGGCACTTTTTGGGGTCATTTCAAAGGTATTATCAAGTGTTGGTAGGTGATTTTACATTGAATTCACTTGTGTGGCTTCTCTCATGAATTGCATGGTTTTGTACTATCATTGCACACCTGCCAAGTGTTTGATAAAATGCCTTTTTTAGGATTCTTAAAGTTTTTATGAACTGTTGGTTGATTTATGAGTCAAGCGACTTTATGATAATTTTGGTATTTCTAAATATGTGTTTAAGTCATGAAAATATTGATGATGTTGTAAGGCCGGATTAAGCCCTTTTTCTAAAGATTTTACCTCTTGTGAGCCTTTGATGTTGACGCTAATGTAAGGGTAATATTGTTGATGACCCATTCTTATGTATGATGATTGGGCTCAACATTTGAGGCAAATGATGTTAAGAGATACTCATGCCATGTCACTATATTTGTTGCAAATTATTAAAGTATGATTATCTTATATATTATGTGGGTTTAGGCTTAGCACCAAGTGGACCAGAGGTGAGTCCCCAAGTCTCAAAACTATGTGCCACCATAGGTGAAGAGATTAGAGGCGAGTCCCCAAATCCCTAAGAGGTTAGTACCCTAAATATGAGGGCTTGAGGCGACTGCCTGATTCCGGGCTTTATACGAGTACCCAATTCCAAGAACTAGAGGCGTGTACCCGGTTAACACAAGGCTTAGTGGATCCACTTAGTCATTAAGAGGTTCACCTTGGCAAGTTACCTCCCCCTTTCTTCCGGTGTAGGGTTGACATCAGGATTCCAAGTTATAGCTCGCTTGGTCTTATTTTATGTCGTTTGACGTTTCTTCACACACCTATATATTATGTTCTATGTAAGATGAATGATTTGTAAAGTATGATTTACTTAAGCATTGATTATACATACCATATTGTTATTATCTTGTCTATTGCTTATCATTATCCATTTTGGATATGTTGCCTATCTCTTGTTGCATTGAATCCTACATACTTTGTACATTCAAAAATACTAGTGCATACTCTATGTCTACATTATGTTACCATGTAGGGTCCGAAATTCTATTTGACTATTCTCCTCCACATGGCTAATTTGGCATCTTGAAAGTAAGATTGGTGAGTCCTCAAGTTCGAGGACACTATCTACTTTCTCTTACTACTTCTAAAGTTCTAAGTTGATATTTGATATTATGAGGGTAAGCTCAGAAAATCTCGTGGCCCCCATACCCATCTAAGTTTAGAGGTGTTATTGGAATTTTATGATGTATCTATACAATGAGCTTAACTCCTTATAATTTATGATATCAAAGAATTCCCTTAGCCCCACTTATCCCTATTTTACTCTTCTATTGTTGTATAATTGCTTCCGCGACCAAGGATGTGTAATGATATGCAAAGAGGCTTATTTGGGGTCCCTTCGGGTTATCTATTCACCGTGTTACGTCTAAGACCTAAGTTCGAGTTGTGACATTAGCAACAGGGTACATAAAATAAATAGCATAGAACGAATGGTACCCAAACCATGTCAAACACATTCAATATGCATTCCATGCTTTCAAAATTAAACCACAACATAAACACGCACAAATTATTGGCAAGTCACCCAAGACCCAAGCATGTGCTGTCATTCTAAAACCTTCAACCATCAGTTCACACATATATATTCAAATATGAAAAACCACCACTTGACCAAAAATTCTACATGCCATCATTCAATTCACGTAACCAGTTAGTCGATTCTATTAAGATAATTTAGTACAACTCAGAATATAAGTGAGTTCACAATTTCAGACTATGACACTCAAAAAAATTTATTTGTTTCATGGCCAGTTTAATCAATTGTATCATCCCACTATGAAAGTAATATACTACCGTATTGATTTTACTATGATAAATAATTTCAACTCATTCTACAAGGCATTGCACAATTCCAAGTGATTAAATCCACATTTATTTACATGTTTCATGACAAATACTAGCTATCAAACTTTGACAAACACATGCTACACCTTATTCACAGGTAACCCCAAGTATTAGGACAAGAAAATCATGATTTCAACCTCAATTGTGTCTCAAATCAATAACCCAAAATTTTCAGCAGAATGAAATTTCAAGGATAACACGTACCGAAATATTAAGTGAATGGTAAAGAACCAGGAAGTAAAACCCAAATGTTGAAGCCCTAACTTGCTAGAACAACAAGTGGGTAGCCATAATTTGGCCAAAATTTTGCTAGATAATATGGTGGTATGGGGTCGAAGATGATTGGACTTAGGGATGAAGAAAAGGATTATGGTATTCTTTTGAAAATAAGGGGTAATTTGATTTTACCCCTATTTTATTTCATTGATTGGGTCGGTTTAAAGTGGGGTTTTGATCCTATGAAAACTTGATTATAGGTCGTAAGGTTTGCTATGTCCTGTAAGACCTAATCTTTTGGTTTTTGCAAACTATTTTTTGGTAATTGGCTTTACAAATCCTTCTACGGGTCATATATGGACATACAACTCATAGGTTGGTTCATAAGTGCCCTTAACACTTTATAAATTTCCAAAATCTTACCTGTAGTCCACGAACCCCATTCACAGCCCGTGGTTTTATCTATGGACCATAAGGTTTCCTCATGGACTAGAGTGCACAAATTTCTACTAACTTGAAAGGTTCTATGAGTCTGTATATGATTATGGTGTAAACCACGACTCATGGGACAAGTCATAGAACCAATTTGTCTCCCCTTTTTTGCATTGGTTTGTTGCTAAATTTTGTTCTTTCGTACTCTCATCCAAACAAATTGTTACCCTATAATTTTCCAGTCTGTATGTTAAAAATTATAAGAAAACATGAAAACCCAAGCTACCTATGACTCCAAAAAGCAAAACTAAAAAAAATACATAAACGTTACAACAAATATCTTGGGTTGCCTCCCAACTAAGACTTGGTTTAGTGTCACGGCATGACTTAGTGAACTTGGTTACTCAGACTTCACCAAGTGTCATGCTTCCACCTTTAGATCATCAAGGCTCTTCATGGACTATAGTGAACTTGGTTACTCAGACTTCACTAAGTGTCATGCTTGTACCTTTATATCATCAAGTCTCTTCATGAACTACAAATATTGAAGACAACTTCTTCATCGTTCAATCTGAACTTGAGTTGTCCCGAATCCATGTCCATTAGTTCTCGTCCAGTGGCTAGGAAAGGCTTTCCCAAGATGATTAGGACTTTGAAGTTGAACTTACAATCCAAAATCATGGAGTATATAGGGAGTATGAACTTTTCCACTTTGACTATAATATCATACAATATCCCCACAGGCTTTTTCACTATTCTATCAGCCATCAACAATCGCATATTATTGGTGTAGGAGCTCCCAAGCCCAACTGCTTGAACACTAGAAGAGGCATTAAGTTATTGCTAACTCCTATGTTGCATAATGCCCATGCAAAGTTGACATCTCCAATGGTGAAGGGTATGGTGATCGCTTCAGGATCGTCTTTCTTCTATACTAAGGACCTTGTTGCAATAGAACCGCAATGCTGAAGCTTTTGAGAGAGCTCTTGGCTCATTTTCCTTCTCATCGTGACTAGGTCTTTCAGGAACTTGGCATACCCAGGCATTCGCTCCAATACGACAATGATAGATAGTTGCTTCAACATGGAGATGAAGTTCGTAAACTTGTCTTCCTCCTTCTTCTTGAGTGTCTAATAGAAAGGAGATGGAGGCCTAGGTATGGGTTTTAGTTTTCTTAATGTCACCACTTCGTTGCTCATCCCATTCTTGGTTTTTTTGACCCTATTCTATGCATTTTTTCTTGCTACCATCTTCTCACGAACCTCATCATCATTTACCGACATCTGTGGGGCGATCGTATAACTGCCACCTCGTGTAGTCAGTGCTATGTACTATCCATCATTTTTTGAATTCTGCATTGTGTTTCTTGGTATTGTACCCTTTTGATGCTGGTTCAACTATGCAAACATCTGACCAAATTATTGCTCCAGTTGCTCAATAGATACATAATAAGACTGATCTTCAGATTAGTGCCCGGAATCTCAGCTTTATTTAATTCAAAGTCTCATATTAGGTTTTAGCCTTCTTCAATAACATATGAAATATTTCCTTAATCCGTGAACTACCATCCCTAGAATCACGATTCTATGGTGGCAGATAGAGATCATTTTTGTACCCATCTCTGCGACCCTAGTAACAATCTGTCTTGTCCCCTGTTTCTATCGTAGTTTCCACTTAGTTGTTGTCCCTGCACACATTATCTTTGTTGAAATTCTAAGCTTGATTTCCTTGACCTTGGCACCAATAGTCCTGATTGTACCCTTGGGCATTGGTCCAGAAGCACCCCATTTGATTAGTCACAAAGTAAGAATCCTCCTCATAATATGGCTTCTCATACATGAGTGCTCATGTGTACTGATGATGTACTGCATTTACTCATTCTTGACTTGATTTCATCAGTAAACCCACATTAATACTAATCCACGCTAACTCATACATCATATCTTCATTTATCTAAGCCTGCTCCAAATTTGTACTAACTGAAAAGGAAGTCTTTGCCATAGATTTGTGCTTTGTGCATTATGAACAGTTTGTCATTGCCACCTTTTCCTATGTCCAATTATAACAAGAAATGGGCAATCTAAGATTGAGCCAATAATTATGGTGTCAGCCATAGCTTTGAAATTGTCATCTAAGGCTTGATAGAAGATTCTCCACCAAGGAATCATCAATAATCTTGTGATCTGGAATATTTCTTAAGCACTTTGTAAACCACTCCCATGTGGTACTAATAGAATCACTAGGGAATTGCTCAAAGTTATTGATCTAATCTTTCAACTTCAACTTTTTTGACCTGGGAAATACCTCTCCAAAAAGGCTTTCTGCATTTCACCCTACGTATTGACAGAACTCTATGGAAGCTTTACTAATCATAATGGTGCCTCACCTGTGAGAGATAATGGGATGAAACAGAACCCAACGACATCCATGTATAAATTTTGATATTCCATCATGCTCTTGCAGACGAAAGCCACATTCTGTAGATGGATATGCAGATGCTCTAATGATAAGCCCGTGAACAACCCTCTGTTCTGCAACATCTGCAACGAGCTACTTTATACAAAAAACATAGTATACTCTGATAAAGGAGGCAACACATAGTTCTAGTCTATATGAATTCTATGCATTAGCAGCTGCATGTTGACCCTGTGGTGATGGATTCACATCCTCAAGTGGTGGTAGGTTGTCATTTTTTAGATTTCATGTAAGGTTTATAGGATTATTGGTGGTGTCCTAGGCCATTCTTCATAATGTTTTCTAGATATCTGGATCAAATAGAGTCAAGGTGATGCCTTAACTACGAGTAATGGCATACACTACACCTATACAGTGAAACAAAACAAAAACAACAAAAACGTAAAGTAAGGAAAAAAAATTAACTCACAAATTACTCTAATTATACCAATCTAAAAGCCATATTCCCATCAATGATGCCAAAAATTTTATAACACACAAACTATACCTTCAAATCAAGGTATAAGTCGTCATTATCAAAATATAGAACCTAAAAATTGCTAGGATCGATCCAATGAGGAATAAGGTCTAGACTTGGAATAATTATAAGCAATCAGAATAAATTAATCAACTTATTTTCTGAAGAGGGGGGTTTGTAAAATGCAATAAGCCTAAAAGCTATAATTAAACCACCAAGTTCAAGTGTTAAGAAATTAGTGGGAGAAGTAACTAGGGTATTATTTTCATGACTCAAGCCTAGGGCCTAGACGTGACACGATGAATGGAAACCCAAACTGACCCTATACCAGCCTCTTAGCATACAAATCACATATCCTTGGTCATGGAAGCAAAATAAACAACATCATGAGATGTGACAACAAGGAAAGCGGGACTAAGAGAAATCTTGGCATTCATAAAAGCATAAAAGATCAAGCTCATAGCATAGGTACATCATAATATCTACAACACCTCTAACATGGAATGGAGCGGGGGCATGACACTTTCTGGGATCACCATCATAATAACAGTTGTTCAACATAAAGAAGTCTCAAATAACAAAAGAAACGTAGATAGTGTCCTCGGACTTGAGGACTCACCAATGCTTATCTCTGAAGTACCGAACTAGCCACGCAAAAGATGATCAAAAGGTGCTCCAGACACTACATGGTAATATCATGTAGGCATGGAATATGTGTTAGTATGTTTGAATGTATTAAGTATGTTGGATTGATTGGAATAAAACATAAGCCAATATATAAAAAATGCATAATCATAAACAATAAATATATGATCTTAATATGGCAAGCATGATCAATGCTCATAGTAAACATGATTGTAAATCATTCTTCTTGCATAATATACATAACACACATATGTGGGAAGAGACCTTAACCAACAAAGACCAAGTAGTTACAACTTGGAATCCAAGGCATTACAGCCCCTCGGTCAAGTGGACAAGCATGACACTCCCTGACTTGGTATGGTCTACTTGCCAAGGCAAACCAAACATGATAACATGAATAGATGGATCCACTAGTATAGCTAATAATCATATTCCTATGGTGGCATATAGTTTAGAGACTAAAGACTTTATATAAGGACCCCTTGAGTAGAGCCCATATCTTAACCCTCAATCGGTGCTAAGTCAAATCCCATGAAATACTTAAAATAATCATATCTTGTATAACTTGTAAGAAACATGGAAATGTGATATGAGTAGCTCTTGAAACATGCTTGACCTCTAGTAGTGAGCCTAACTTTAATATGAGTATAGATCATAATCATACATGAACTCTTGCTTTAACATGAATGGCTCATAAGAGTTTAAATTCTTGAATTAGTGATTAACTTGATACTTGCAAAATCATAAATACTTTTCACGAATTAAATACATACTTGAAAGTTCTTAATCATCACATAGTCACTTGACTTGTAAATCATGAAATAGATCATCAATAACTTGAGAATTCTTGACTTGACATTTTATCAAACACATGTTGGGTTCATGACACTTGTTAAGAATTATCCAATTAAAGAGTGAAATAAGATGAGTAAACTTAATGAAAATAAACCCACCAACATGCAGTAAAACCCTCATGGTAGGGTACATTGAAATTCATTATGAAGGCTCATGATAATTCATAATTTCATAGCTCAAATCATATATAGTCTCAATAGACAAAATCAATCCATGGTATAAACTTGAAATAGATAGTCATGTATAAAGTCAATCAATATGTCATAAAAACGCAATATAATTTATGCTAATAATTCATATTAAAAGATACTCATAGGTAATACAACTTGAAAACAAGCAATTTCATAAAATAGGAAAGGTTGAGCTCCATGGGTGAAAAGAACCCAATGGATGAAACCCACATACCTTAAATCTTGAGTTCTTAGAGGTGAGCTTGAAGTGGTTTTAGAGCTCAAAATGAATGCTTGAGTTCCAAAGTTGAGTTTGCAAGCCTTTGATGGGAAAGAGAGAATTGATAGTCTTAGAGGGATTTGAAAAAGGGTTTTGTGAGATATAGAGTTGAAAAATTGCTAAGTATCGGTGATTTGATGTTTTGGTGGGCATGCAGCTTTGACCCCAATGCCCTTCAGTGTATAAGAAAAACATAAAAAAATGTTGTACTGGTCCGCACACAGTCCGCGACATAGATCAAAATGTGAAGGAGGAATTACACTGCTCCACACTATTGGCGCATCGTAGCTAAGGTGATGGATGCTTTCCAAAAATCAGAAATTAGTAAAATTTACTTTTTATTATGGTCCCTCTTAAATTCAGGTTCTACCTATCTCCCACTTAGTTTTGCCCCCCGATCAAGAATATGAAGTTAAATTTTAAACATCACGCACAGATTTTGAGATATATGAAAATTACTATTATAGACATTCCAAAGTACATTTTTGAGGCATTTCAATATCTCCCTCTTGGGAACCTTCATCCCTGAATGTCAACGAAACATGCATAAGAGAAGTAATCATGAAGATTTCAGCCTTACATGAATGCAACAAATGCAAACACCTTTTTCACAAATCTCAACATGAATGTCAAAGTCACCAGTAACGAATGCATGTAAAATGACATAAGGGCTGAAGCTTAAGACTTGAAATCATATAGGGGACTTAATTAGTACCTTCGACCTTAGTAGAGTGGAAGAGATATGGGTATCACTTTCGCATGTCCGCCTCGGCTTCCCATGTGGCACTTTTAACTTGTTTATTCCTCTAAAAGACCTTGATGGAAGCTACATCTTTGTTTCTTAACCTCTTCACTTGCCTATCCAAAATTTTCATCGGGACCTTCACACAGGCCAAATTATCTTCTACAACACCCACAACATCTAGTGGCACTATAGCACTTATGTCAACCATATACTTCCTCAACATGGACACATGGAGGACCGGATGAACTATATTCATATCCATAGGCAACTCCAACTCATATGCAACCTTACCCACTGTCCTCAAAACTTTATAAGGAACCATAAACCGTGGGCTCAATTTCTCTTTCTTCCAAATCAAATGACACCTTTCATTAGTGAGACTTTTATGTAAACTCAATCACCAACCTAAAAATTGAGATCTCTTCTCCTCATATCGGAGTAGGACTTTTGTCTACTTTGGGCTATTTTTAATCTCTACCTTATCAACCTAAGCTTCTCCATGGCCTCCATGACCAAATCCAAACCTAGCAAAGCCATCTCTCTAACTTTAAACTACCCAATTGGGAATCTATAATGCCTACCATATAAAGCTTCAAAGTGAGTTATACCAATGCTTGAGTGATAGCTATTGTTGTAAGAAAACTTAGTAAGTAGAAGATGCTCATCCTAACTACCCTTAAACTCCAAAATACAGGCTCTAAGCATATCTCAAGTGTTTGTATAGTCCGACTTGACCATCTGTTTGAGGATGAAAAGTCATGCTTAGCTTAACCTTGGTACCAAGACCTCTTTAGAAGGACTTCCAAAAGTGAAAAGTAAATTGACCACCATGATCCAAAATGATAGACAAGGGCACCTCATGCAATCTAACCAACTCATGGATGTACAAGTTGCATAATCTTTGGCAGTATAAATAGTTTTGACTGATAGAAAGTGAGCTGACTTTGTCATTCTATCCACAACAACAAAAATAGAGTCAAAGTGTTTCTTAATCTTAGGCAACGCAACCAAAAAATCCATGTTGATCTCTTCCTACTTCCAAGTAGGAATTTATATGTCTTTGGCTAGGACACCCAGCCTTTGATGTTCAGCTTTCACTTGTTGGCAATTGTGACATCTGGATTAAACTTGGCAATATCTCTCTTCATACCATCCCACCAATACAACTCCCTCAAGTCTCTGTACATCTTTGCAGAACTTACATGAATAAAATAGGATGAATTATAGGCCTCCTTCCAGATCAACTACCTTAAGTCATCAATATTAGGCACACAAAACCTACCTTAGAACATAAGGGCACCATCTCCCCGTTGAGAGAAAACCTCCACCTTATCATCTTTCACCAAGGCCTTCAACTCTAATAAAGCGGTGTCAAGATCTTCTTTTAATTTTACCTCCTCAATCAAAGAAGATTTAAAACTATCAAAAATCACTACACCACCATTTTCAACTTTATACACCAAACCCCTAATCTAGCAAACCGGTGAACTTCTCTAACCACCTCTTTGCCACAATTATCAATGTGAGCTAGACTACCCATGGAGACTCTACTTAAAGCATTGTCCACAACACTGGCTTTGCTAGATGATAATGCATGCTCATATCAAAATCTTTAAGGAGCTCTAACTACCTTCTTTGTTTCAAGTTAAGATCTTTTTGGGTGAACACATATTAGAGACTCTTGTGGTTGGTAAACACCAATGTGAAACCCATATAAGTAATGATGCTAAATCTTCAAAGTAAACACGATGGCCGCCAATTCAAGGCAATGGGTGAGATAATTCTTCTCATGCACATTAATTTGTCTAGAGGCATATGCTATCAACTTGACATTTTAGATCAAAACACACCCCGAACCAATCCTTGAGGCATCACAATATACTCCAAACCCTTCCAACCATTCTGGTAGAACCAAGATAGGAGCGGAGATGAGTTATCTTTCAATGTTTGAAAAAGCTTTTCACATTTGTCAGTCCATATGAATTTTGCCTTCTTTTGGGTCAACTTTGTCAAATGAGAAGGAACAGAAGTAAAACCATTCACAAACCTCCGGTAGTAACCCGCAAAAACCAAGAAACTCCTAATATCCAATGGAGTCAAGGGTCTAGGCCAATTTCTAATCACCTTCATCTTCTTCAGATCCACCTTATTGCCATCATCCGAACCACATGACCTAGAAAAGCAACCTCTTTCAACTAAAGTTAACATTTTTTATATTTAGCATACAACCTATCCTCTCTCAAGATTTGCAACACCACCCTCAAGTGATTCACATGCTCTTCCTCACTCTGGGAATAAATCAATATATCATTAATAGAGAATACCACAAATATGTCAAGGTAGGGTTTTAAGATCCTATTCATGAGATCCGTAAATATAGCTAGTGCATTAGTCAATCTAAAGGACATAACTACGAACTCAAAGTGCCCATACCTAGTCGGAAAAGTTTTATTGGGTATATGACACTCCCTTACCTTCACTCACTAGTATCCAGACTGAAGATCAATCTTACAAAAGTGACTAGCACCTTGTAGTTGATCAAAAAGGTCATCAATCCTTGGTAGAAGGTACTTTTTCGTTATGGTAACTCTATAAAGTTGCGGTAATTAATGCACATTCTAATAGAACCATACTTTTTCTTCATAAATTGGAAGACCTTGGCCTTGAAACTTGTGGCATTGAGGAAACCAGGTACCCTTGGAACCTTGGAAACATCCTTCAAAATGAGCTATCTTAGACTTATCACTTGTTCTTTTTCTAAGCTTTTTCCCTCTCTAGTTGCTTAGCATATGTCATGAGTTAGGACAAATCCATATCACGTACAAGCATGTCTGTATGACACTCTTCATTGACTAAGTTAGACACTTTCAACACAAATTTATTCATCCTTGATCTTGGTTAGGCAACCAATTGTGGAGCATACTTGAGCATACTCCCTCACACTCATGAAATCTTATTTAAGGTTTATAAACTCCATCATCTTAGTCTCCCTTAGATCAATAGGAAAGAACTAGTTGAGGAATGCGACTTTGAACTCCTCCCAAGCAATAACATCATCATCTCTACTCTTCATTTTCGATTGTGTGAACCAAATTTGGGTCATACCTTTGAGTTGGTAGGCCTCTAACTCCATTTTTTATCCCCAATTAACCCCCATGATAGATAGAACTTTACAATACTCATCGATGAACTCTTAGGGATCCTCTTTCGGCTTGGATCCATGGAACTCTGGTGGGTTCACTCTCGTGAAATCCCTTACCCTAGAGGCTAGAGTGGTAGAATGAAGGGATTGGGCCCCTTAATTCATTTAGTTCATGTTATAGCACAAAGGTTTTTTGTTCATTTATTGTATGGATATAAGTGACTTGGCTATGGATGTGTTAAAAATTCCTGTGTTTTCTTGATTTTGTGAAACTGGTATCTTTATTTATTTAATTCAATAGTAGATTTTCTATTGAATCGTAACATACTAAATACTTTGACCTAAATGTCTCAGTTTCTCCACGGTGAAATGCTATGAGTCTACTAAAAAAGAAATAATTTTACTCTATACTGACATTGATTTGGTTTACTGATTTATTATTTTAGTTCTATTTAATGTAATCTTCCCATACACCTTATACTTCTCTGGAGATATTAAAATATAAATTCTTCAATACATTAACATTATATCATATAGCCTTTGAAATGCTTGGAATGTTAATACGTAGGACCTAATAAAGAGCTTAGGGGTTATCATTATTTTCCACTCGGTAAGTTACAACCCATGGATTTCTAAAAATCCTTGTGTTGACTAAAAATTAGCACTAAAGCTAACATGTCGAAACACATTTAATTCTTTTACCATTTTTTCTTCTTTTTCTTTTCTATTGATCGATATATTTCTCAGTTCATCCAAGAACAACCTTGCATCTAACTTCCAATTCTAGTTTGCATCATCTTGATGGGTTGCAATAAGCTTGTGATGAAAAAAAATTGAGGATCCAATATCTCATCAACTATTTATATCATAGCACAAAGATAGTATGGTTAACAAAGGTAGATGACCTGGCTATTTTATGTGATATAGATGTTACTCTGTTAATGTTTTCTCTAACTCGTCAAATGACGAGCTATTCCAGTAGAGGAAGGTGAATGGAAACTTTAGATTATATTTTTCATTTGAATTTCTACATTTTCTTTATGATAGTTTTGAGATATAGAATGTGACATGATTTTATTGGTTATTTAGTGTTGAGGATACGATGCTCCATATTATGAACCATCCCCACGAACTGACTAGGTGGTATGTTTATTTCAATATGCCAAATCCATGAATTAGGCTTTTTCAATTTAATATAACTAACTATCTTAGATGTTTTGTTTTGTCCCAATTCACATGATCATTGACGATCCATTCCAAATGATCAGGTAGTAACTTTTACACATCTTTAAATGACAACAAGTCCTTGGTGTTTCATCTGACCTTAACTTACCCTTCATTTTGAAACATTTAATGAAGAGTCTCATACAATCATGAAATGAAAGGGAAATGGTGCATAAGATAGTTGTGTATGCCACTCACCTTTTGCACTTCATTTATATGTATTGGTATATTAGTTCATTATAGCAGACTATGACTTATCATTTTCTTTTTCTTTTTTCTTTTTTACTTGGTATTTTTCTATGGGATTGCATAAGATTTGTCTTTTTACAGGATACTTTTACTGATTCTAATCATGATTGGTCAATTTTATTTAGTGCCGAGGTAAGATTTGATGCTTAAGTTTTGATTGCGTATATATCAAAATTCCATTAGTTGTAAGCTTATACTTTTTATTACTGAAAACTTGTAACTTGAGATATGATATATTGTTTTTTGATATATTTCCATATTAGGCACATTTAACAAGAATTAACCCATTGAAGTTCCATGGATCTAAGATGGATGAAGACTCCCAAGAGTTCATAGTCGAGGTGTAAAAGTAACTATCTATCATGGGGGTCAATTCAGAGGAAAAGGTGGAGTTGATGGCCTGCCAACTCAAAGGGGTGGCTCAAATTTGATTTACTTAATGGAAGTTGAAGAAGAGGAATGATAATGCTATCCTTTAAGAAGAGTTCAAAGCCACATTCTTCAACTAGTTCTTTCCTATAGATCTAAGAGAGGCTAAGATGATGGAGTTTATGAACCTTAAGAAAGGTTTCATGAGTGTGAGGGAGTATGCCCTCAAGTTCAACAGGCTCTCCAAGTATGCTCCATAATTGGTTGCCCAACCTAGATCAATGATGAACAAATTTTTGTCAGGAGTGTCTAACTTAGTCAATGAGGAATTTCGTACTACCATGCTACTAGGTGATATACATTTGTCCCATCTCATGTCATATGATGAGCAACTAGATTGGGAAAATCTTAGAAAAAGAAGAAGTGGTGAGTAAATGAGGGCTCATTCTAAAGGTGGTTTCCAAGGTTCCAAGGGTGACCAATTTCCTCAAGGTCACTAGTTCCAAGGCCAACTATCTTCCAATGCTCCTAATAAGAGATTTGATAACGATAATCCAAGATTCCAAGGTGGTGGTGGTGGAGTGTCTAATCCTAAGTGTCAAAGATGGGGTAGAAACCATAGTGGCCCATATTTGAGAAACTCTAATGCTTGTTATGGTTATGGTAGAGTGGGTCATAAGGTTATTCATTGTCCTCATGCTCAAAACTAAGGTAGAGATGGTCGTCCACAAGGCCAAGGTGCTAATGCGGGTCCAAGGACAAATGGAGGCCAGCAATGGGGTGCTCCTAGGCAAAGTAGATTCTATTGTCTTCAAGGAAGACAAGGGGTGGATGGGGTGCCAGATGATATCATGGGTATTTTAAAGGTTTTTGATTTTGATATGTATGCATTGATTGATCCAGGTGCTACTCTTTCTTTCATTACTCCTTTTATTGCTAAAAAACTTTATGTTTGTCCCGAATTGTTGTGTGATCCTTATGAAGTGTCTACCCACGTTGGTTAGTCCATTATTGCTAGAAGAGTCTATGGAAATTGTCCTATGTTCATTTTGCATAAAGTCTTTGCCTTGTTATTTTGTTGAATTAGATATGGTGGATTTTGATATCATTCTTGGGATAGATTGGTTGCATGCATATTATGCTTTTGTTGATTGTAGAACCCGTAGGGTTAAATTCCAATTTCATATAGAGCCCATCCTTGAGTGGGAAAGTTGTGATATGGTGGTCAAGGGTAGATTTATTTCTTGCCTTAAAGCCCTAAGTTTGATTTATAAGGATTGTCTCTATCATCTTCTGAGGGTTAGGGATGTTGAGTCCAAAGTCCTTTCTATTGAGTCGATTCTAGTGGTTAATGAGTTTACTTGATGTATTTACCTATGAGCTTCCTGGTATCCCCCCTAAAAGGAAATAAACTTTGGTATAGACCTCTCTCCCGATACTCAAGCCATTTCTATTCTCCCTTACCATATGGCCCTGACGGAATTGAAGGAGTTAAAGGAGCAATTGAGGAATTTATTTGAAAAGTGTTTGTGAAGAAAAAGTATATTTCCCTTAGAATATGCATTGATTACCGGCAACATAGTAGAGTCATCATAAATAACCAATACCCTCTATCAAGGATTGATGACCTTTTGATCAACTTCAAAGGGCTAGTCACTTTTCTAGTATTGATCTTCGACCTTAGTATCACCAAGTGAAAGTGAGGAAGTGTGATATTCCCAAGACGGCTTTTTGGACTAGGAATGGGTAATTTAAGTTTATAATTATGTCCTTTGGGTTGACTAGTGCATTGACTATATTTATGTATCTCATGAATAAGGACTATAAAGCCTACCTTGACATGCTCATGGTGGTTTTTACTAAGGATACCTTGATTTCTTCCAATATTGAGGTCCTGCATGCGAATCACTTGAGGGTGGTGTCGCAAATCTTGAGGGACGAGAGATTGCATGGTAAATATGAAAATGTGAGTTTTGGTTGAAAGAGATCTAATTTTTGGGGCATGTGGTTTCGAGTGACGGCATTAGGGTGGATCCAAGGAAGACCGAGGTAATAAGAAATTGGCCTAGACCTTTGACTCCATCAAACATTAGAAGTTTCTTGGGTTTAGCAGGTTATTACGAAAGGTTTGTCAATGGCTTTTGTTCTATTGCTTCTCCTATGGCTATGTTGACTCTAAAGAAGGCAAACTGCATGTGGACCGATGAATGTAAGAAGAGTTCTCAAACTTTGAAAGGTAAGCTTATTTCCTCTCCTATGTTGGCTCTACCGGAATGGTTGGAAGGGTTCATGGTATATTGTGATGCCTCAAGAACTAGTTTGGGGTGTGTTTTGATGCAAAATGTTAAGGTAATAGCATATGTCTCTAGGAAATTAAATGTTCCTGAGAAGAATTGTCCCACCCATCTTCTTGAATTGGTGGTTGTAGTATTTGCTTTGAAGATTTGGTATCACTAGTTGTATGGAGTTCATTCTGATGGGTTTACCAACCACAAAAGTCTCCAATATGTGTTCATCCAAAAAGATCTTAACTTGAGATAAAGAAGGTGGTTAGATATCCTTGAAGATTATGATATGAGTATGCATTATCACCTCGACAAACATAATGTTGTGGTCGATGCTCTAAGTAGAGTTTCCATGGATAGTCTAGCTCATATTGATGATGGTGACAAGGAGGTGGCTAGAGAAGCTCACCAGTTGGCAAGATTGGGGTGTCAGGTTAGATGAGGTTGAAAATGGTGGTGTAGTGATTGTTGATGGTTCTAATTCTTCTTTTATTGAAGAGGTAATGTAAAAATAAGATCTTCACCCCACATTGTTAGAGTTGAAGGTTTTGGTGAAAGATGGTAATGTAGAGGATTTCTCCCAAAGGGGATATGGTGACCTTAGGTACCAAGGTCAGTTGTGTATCCCTAATGTTGTTGTTTACTTAAGGGAGTTGATATTGAAGGAGGCCAATAATTCTTCCTATTCTATTCACACCGGTTCCACAAAGATGTATAGAGACTTAAGGGAGGTGTATTGGTTGGGTGGTATGATGAAAGATATTGCCAAGTTCATATTGATATGTCACAATTGCCAACAAGTGAAGGCCTCGCCGGCAGTTTGTAGAAGAGTCATAATAATTTTAACATGATGATGATCCTTTGCTTCCCTGAGTCTGATGAGTATACACA
>JAOTQJ010144708.1:0-35305 GCA_025642045.1 Solanum sejunctum | reverse complement strand
GATGCTAACCTTTTGGTAAGTTAGAAATAGGGATATGATTCTGCTAGGGAGAAATATGCTTTATCCTAAGGGGTTTACTGAGCTATCTAACACATGAGAAACTGTTAGTAAGAATCAACTCTTTGGTGTACCATCTTATTCTCGAGATTGTCACATTACTAGTGAGCCAGCAAATTAATGCCTTAGTGACTCATCAATGTTATCAACAGGGCTATGTTGTGAGGATAGATGAGTAAGATACTTTTAGTTATCCATTTTCCTTGGGCCATACCCTAGGCTTAAGCCAATGCTTCCCTAGAGTTTCTATACATAGCACCAGATATACATATATATATATATATATTGGATTGGGTGTCACGTATCGACATGATATATATTTTTTGATTGGTTGTTCATTACTGACATAATATACATTCTTAGATCGGGTGTTACGTACTTACATGTTATATATTCTAGGATCAGGTAAATCATTTTGTCATGATGAGGAGGATTTGTTCTGCGGCGAGGGATTTTTCCCACTGTTACATATGCACATACTTGGATCAGGTGGCACATTCTAACATAAGATCAGGGTTCAGATACCACGAGCTAGCATGGGATAAACTGTTCTATCCAAAATTTGCCAGGATACCATTCTATATATTAGTTGTGCATAGGTGTACCTTTTGGCCTTATGGGGGCTCAATTGGCATAGAGGCATATATATTGGGGCCTTACACCCATGTAAAGCCTGATACCTTTACTAAGTAAAAGTGGTGATATGGTTTTGTATGGGATTCTATCAGTTGGGTTTTCATACGTTGCTTGGTTATGCCTATTGGGATACTGTGATGTTATTGATATGCTCAGTATTGACTTGGATCAGATTGCTAACTTTACCACATATCCTACATTTGGCCTTTCTGTATTTACTATATTTTAATCCATCGAACTATGATGCCGATGGGGTGCTTTCTATCGGTACCCACCTCTACATTCCTTCAATTCCCCAGACTATTTTTTATATTCAGACATTGGCATTGTACATTATAGTTTTGGGTAGTATATGTAGGAGCTCATTTTGGATTATATTTATGGCTACGTATATTTTTTTTTTACTTTGGTTTTGAGACTATAATAACTTTGTAAATGTGACTTCCAAGTCCTGGGAAGATGGTGCTTCGAGTATTCATATGTTGCTAGTAACTTTATGATTAGTGATTCAAGATAGGCACTGTGGGTATTAAGTTAGCTTGCCTGTAGGTGGGATCTAACAGGCGCCATCATGACCTAAAAAGTTAGGTTATGACAATAAGGGTCTAAGATAAGGGTTTCTTCAAGAACTTTTGTTCTTCTAGGTATGTAAGGCTACTCATAGGGTTGGAATGAGTTCATATGTTAATTCTCCATAATTGAGTCTGAGTAGAGTTCCACCATAATTCTTGAGATCTAACGAATTAGTTTCTTTTCCATTAAGTTAGATATGTTTATGCACTAAGATTATTGTTACTTTTGACTTTTACATTGTTGTAGTTTCCATTTATGGATACTTTCCCTTGAACCCTAATGAAGTTAATGATCATATTTTGTATGCATTATTTGATGCTGAGCTTAATGATTTTTCATGCATTAAACAAAGTACTAATTTTAGTGAATATTTTACATGTTGAGAGTAAAAATGATGGATGTCCTATGGATCGATGAAAGAGTAATTTTAACTAATATTACATATGTATTCCATTGAGTCCAAAGGATGGCATTTTGAGGAAAAGTTTTTTATGAGACAATGTACATTTTACCATGTTTTTGATGAAATTGAGCATTGAGTTTAGGTGATGTTTTGAGAAAATATTTCATCATGCTGTAAATGATTTTCAAATATATTAATTGAAGAAAGATGATGATGATGTCCTGAGATGAGTTTGATGTTTAAATTAAAATCAAATAAGACTATTCGAGATGTTTGTGAGTAATCTACGCATGTGATAGATATAGGCATATGTCTTAGGAGTACTCCATATTGAGCATCGATTTAGGTAAAAGTATAAATATCTTAAATTCCATAAACTATGATGCCAGTATAAGATGAGAAGTGACCATACCTCTTGTCATGACTCGGACTTAGGGAGAGTGATATGCAAATAGGAACTCGAAATTCTCTAAACAAGCCTCATAGCATCCATTCGCACATCATTGTTTCAAAAGTGCATATGGATGGTTAACATATAATTCTAAGGGACAGGAAAGTAGGACTCACGCTATGGGGATGCCATATGGGATAGGGAGAGCATGAGTTCACATAGCACATAGCGCATAACACTAAGGGATGGGTAAGTATGACTCACTCTATGGGGGTATTATGGGCTAAGGATCTTTCACATCATAACATAAATCCATCATGTGATCTCATAACCAAACCATTGTGACAAATCCATATCCATAACATAATCCTCCAAATACAACACTTAACACATAAACGTATAGAGGTCTACAAGATGTCCAACAATGTCTCTAAGCATAAGATAGGACGGGGGTCAAGACATACCCTAGGCTCACCCTCAAAATAAGTAAAGGTTAAGTAAAACACCATAGGAGAGTAAATTGTGGTCTGTTTGTAGAAGATAGGACTCACCACAACAAGCAAAACTTGAGATCTCAGCAAGATGTCATGCGGTGGATGAGCGTGCTCCTAAGTCCCTATAGGTTAGATCATGTAGGCAAAAGTATGTATTAGTATATTTAAATGCACTAAGTATGTAGGCATGTAATGGATATGACTTATCAAACCTGCATTCAAAGTTAGAATATAAGGGCGCATATATACAAAGAATCATATAACAAGGGAATAGTATATCAATATACGATAAGGAGCATGATGTGTGTGTGTGTGTGTAAACATATATATATATATATATTTAGTATGGGACCATAACCGATGTTAGACCAAGTTAGATATGCCTTGGAACCCTATTGTCTTCCCCATAATGGATAAGAGGTGACCTACTTGCCAAAGATAGATCCTTAACATTCTTTTCCCTTAGGGCATAATCATATACCTATGTTAGGCACATAGTTCAAGGAAGGAGTATGGACCATTGAGGTAGCCCACGCTACCTCCAATCCATTGGTGCTAGGTCGTCATCCCACTAGAATAGGTATATATACATGCGAGTAAAAATGATGCATAAGACTTTCAAATCGTTTACATGTGTTCTTAGTCGTAAAGGCCCAATCATATCCTTCGTAATTATGCATACTAGGATAAAAGGACAAACATTGTCATGTAATACTTATCCTACATAGGATTAGCTCCTAAGAAATAATGGTGTAAGAACTCATACTTGCTCAATGAGCCATTATCTTAGACATATATGAGATCACGCTCTTATCACACAATCTTCTCAAAATCATATGCATAAACATAATTGGGTCTTGACCCACTTCATAAACTTCATAAAAATCATAGTTATGTATACATATGTCATGAATGAGATGAGATTAGCATGGATAGTAGAGATTCAAACTTAATTCAATAACACATTATGAGATTCTAGTAAAAACATAAGTAAAATTCACATTTAAACCATAATATAGATTACCCATGCACAAATCAAGCTTTAAAGGGGACATGCACTTTCACAACTTCATAACTTCAATGCATTTCATCATATTAGGGCTTAATTCACTTTAAAATCAATAAATAAACATAGTCCATACATCAATTGAATAATTAGAGAATAATTCTCAAAATTAATTTTTAAAGTAAGCTAAAATTCATGAAATTCAAGTAACAGAGTTTTGGGTCTTCTTGGTTGAAAGGGACCAAGAACAAAACACACAAACCTTAGCTAATGAAGAAGATTGAAGAAGTAATTTGGTGAAGAAATAGCCCTTCCTTAATTACAAAGCTTAAAACCCACAAGATTTCTTTGAAGGAGACTTAAGAGTGACTTGAGAGAATTCCGAATGTGAGGAGTGAATTTTGAATAGAAGGAATGAAGTTTAGGACATTAGGAATTCTTTAGGTATCATAGGAAGTTACAAGAGATCCTCAAAATAAACCATAATCACGAAAATACCATAAATGAAACAAGTTGAAAAATTGAATGTCGTCACTTCACGGGAGGCCATACGGTCTATGACACATCATATGGACTGTATACACATCCGTGAACCAACAAATAGAAAAATTAAGCTTGATGAAGGTACGAAATGCTATCCCATGCTTAGAATTTTTTTCAACAATATTATTCGCATGGAAAGGCCACATGGGCCATGTAGGTGTCCGTACCACCACCCTTAGAAAATTTTTCCATGACTAAGTTACGAGACAGTAATTCGATACTTATACAAATTTCACTCTGAAAGCCATACTGGAGGCCTCACAGGCCATGTTACACCACATGAGCTGTGTAAGAGCCCATTTCACTATACTTGGTCCCAAAATTATGGGACTTCAAGCCAAGGCCACCACACAGCCTATGAAGCGTCATACGGACTGTGAGGGTCCAAATGTGGTATGCCTTTATTCAAAAATATACTCCTAAGGACCAACACTCCTCCATAGGCCAAAGGTCACTCTATGGGGGCTCAATATAGTCTGTATGACATCACATGGACCACGTGGGCTCCCATAGAGTGTCACCTTGGTCTAAAACTTTTTGAAATAATGATTTCCAAGCTCCAATGAGGTCATACCATATCCAAATCCTTACATCTTCTCCCCCTTGGGAACATTCGTCCTCAAATATGCAAGAACAGGTCTTAAAGGGCTTAACTTAGAACATGAAACTTTCAAACATAAGGTACAATGCATAATTCATCATTTGAAAATCATATTGTCATTAAAACTCATATTGAAACATATTGAAATCATTCAAAAAGCCATAAAAATCGTTTTAATACATATGCAAGCATGTAATGTCATGAAACTCAAGAGTGAACGAATTAGGACTACTTGGAAAAAGGAAGAACCTAATACCTTGGGCTTGAGTAGAATGGAAAAGATGGGGATATCATGTCACCATGTCCAACTCCACCTCTCATGTAGCACTCTTCATATCTTGATTCCACTAAAGCACCTTAACCGAGGCCACATCTTTATTATGAAAACGCTTCACTTGCCTATCCAAAATCTAAACTGAAACTTCCTCATATGACAAGTACTCCTCCACTTTGACACCCTCCAAGGGCAAAATAGTATTAGGATCACCAACCAACTTCCTCTACATAGATACATGGAAAACTCAGTGAAAATAGCTCAAATCCAGAGGCAACTCCAACCTATAAGCCACATTCCCAATTCTCTCCATGATCTTATAAGGGCCTCCATACTAGGGACTCAACCTCCCCTACTTTCCAAAACTCATTACACCTTCATAGTTGACCTTCACGTACACCCAATCTCCAACATGAAACTCAAGATCCCTTTTTCTAATATCTAAATAGGACTTTTGGAAACTTTGGGTCATCTTCAACCTCTCCCTTATCAACTTCACCATCTCCATAGCCTCAAACACTAAATCCAAAACAATCAAAGCCATCTTACCCCAACTCAAATCACCTCACTAGAGACCTATATATCCAACCATACAAAGCATCAAATGGTGTCATACCAATGCTAGCATAAAAGCTAATATTATAAGCAAACTCAATAAGTGGAAGATGGTCATCCCAATTACCCTTGAACTCCAACACACAAGCCCTCAACGTATCTTCAAGGTTTGAATTGTCCTCTCAGCTTACCCATTGGTTTGAGGATAAAAGGCAGTGCTCAAGTTAACCTTAGAACCAAGTCTCCTCTGAAATATCCCCCATAAGTGTGAAGTAAATTAGATACCATGATCAAATATGATTGACCTAGACATACCATGCAACATCACCAAATCTTGAATGTACAACCTTGCATAATATTTGGCGCAAAATGCAGTCTTGTCCAGTAGGAAATGAGCAGATTTAGTCATCCAGTTAACTATAACCTAAAAGGAGTTAAACTGCCTTTGGGTCTGAGGCAAACTAACCACAAAAGCCATATTCATATCCTTCCACTTCCATGTAGGAATCTCAATATCTTGAGTCAAGCCACTGGGCCTTTGGTGCTCCACTTTCACTTGGTGACAATTAGCGCATTCGGATACAAACTTGCCTATATCTTTCTTCATACCATGACACCAATACACCTCCCTCAAATCCTAATACATCTTAGTAGATCCCAGAAGAATAGAATAATGAGAGTTATGGGCTTAAATCATGATTACCCTCTTAAGATAAAATGACCCCAAAAAGTGCCCGAAAATGTTCCTTGAAAGTGTCCAAAATTATAATTTTTATATATCTCAAAATGTGTGCATTATTTCGAGAAGATGACTTCATATTCTTGTTCAAAGGGTAAATTTGAGTGAAAAATGGGTCCAACCTTGATTTTAGAGCAACTATAGCAAATTACAAAATTTCAAAGTGGTGAAAAAAAAGTGAGGTTTTTGCACCTCAGTGTTAAAATGCCCGGTTGTTGAGTCGGTCCAAGGCTTTTGGATCTTGGTCCTAAACCTCCCCATATATGAAAATACCTATACTTAGCCTTATTTACCCTCATATCATTCAAGACATTCACAAATACTCTCTCAAAAACTTACACAATATTTCACCTCCAAATTTCAAGTCCCAAAACTCATTTGTATCCTAAGGTTTCTCTTTCAAGCTTCAAGTATCCATCTCCAATCTTCTTCAAGGATTCTTCAAAATCAAGGTATGTTGCTTTTTTTCATGGGCTCCTTTCACCCATGATGACCAAGTTTTCTTTTACCTAAAATTGCATGATTTAAAGTTGATTTATTCATGGGCCTTACTTATTATGGATTTCACTGCACACTATGTTGGGATTTCATGATATTGTGATTATTTTAGCATGTTTTGAGCTATGAATCTAAGATCTATAGTGAGACTTCATGAAGGTTTTTGATGTATATTGCTTGAGGATATTACCAAGTATCTATTGATGATTTTACATGAAATTGTCTAGCATGATACCACACTTTAAATACATGATTTTACACTAGCTTTACACACCAGTTAAGTGTTTAATAAAATGTCCGGCTAATGTATTTGAGGAATTAAAGGCCCAATGCATGTATTATGAGATGAATGACTTTATGATGATGACATCAATATATATATATATATAAATATATATGTGTGTGTGTGTGTGTGTGTGTGTGTGTGTGTGTGTGTGTGTTTGTGTGTGTGTGTGTGTTTAAATCATTTAAAGCACATATGGCCTTGCATGTAAAATGTTGGGCTCTCATGCTCGTTGTGTTCTTAAAAATTATTGATGTGTTATTGAGTCAATATGCTAAGGTTTATGCTCTTGTGAATTGTGAAGCCTTCTAAAAGGGGTTATAAACTATGTTATATGCTTTACCCTTCAGTATAAGGGCAATTTTTGCATGTAGAGTTATGAACTATGTTGTACATCTTACCCTCATGTACGAATCAATGCTACTCGCTTACTCATATTTATATGAAGGGCTTATGAACTATGTTGTACTCCTTACCCTCGTGTATGATTTGAGGTTATGCAAGGTACTCATATGAAAGGGTTATGAACTATGTGGTATGCCTCACCCTCATATGCAACTCAATGTTACGTATTACCTTATACTCACATGTAGGGTTTATGACCTATGCTACCTTTTACCCTCATGTGCTATTCATTATCTCATGTTTACATATAGGGGTTATGAATTATGCTATCTTTTTACGCTTATGTGCTACTAATAACTACTAGAAGGGGTTATGCGTAATGCTATAGCCCTCACCCTTTAGTATAAGGTACTTGGATAATCTAAGCATGTCACCTTTAGTGTGTTAAACAAGTTGTGTAAGTATGATTATTTTTTAAGCATGTTTTATTTCAAGTATTGTTCATGCATGCCATGTTGCTAGTATACTGTCTCTTGCTATGATTATGCATTTTGCCTATGATGCCTATCTCTGGTTACATTGTATCCTAGATACTTAGTACATTTAAAAGTACTAATGCATACTCTATGACTACATGATGTTATAATGTAAGACTGGAGCTCTACTTGGTCATCCTCCTCCATGTGCCTAGTACCATCTTTCTCTTAAGCTAGTTGGTGAGTCCTCCATTCTGAGGACAATGTTTATACTCTTATGTCATGTATTATGACTCTCTTCCTTTATTCTATATTTTGACTATGAGGGTGAGACTGTTGCTTGTCTTGGCCCCCACTAAGTTCTATATTCAAAGGTGTTGTTGGACAAGTATGTAATGATGCTATAAGCTTGACTCTCTTGACGTTCTTGATGTTTTATGAAATGAAAGTTTTCCCTTAATCTCTATGCCCTTACTTCTACTCTTTTATTAATGTTTAATTACTTTTGCAACCAAGGATGTATAGTGATACTTTAAGAGGCTTGCTTGTGATTCCTTCGGGGTCCCCATGCATTGTGTCACATCTAGGCCTTAGTTTGGGTCATGACATAAGATCATCCACATTCAGAACATATAAGTGATCTTGATACCAAAGCACATGATCTCCGCCTTAGGAGAAAATCTCTATCTTCATTTTGGCAACCAATTTCTTTAACTTAACCAATGATGAATCTAGATCTTGCCTAGCTTTTATATTAATAACCATCGAGGATTCTGCCCTATTTTGAAAATGAATTCCACCATCATTAGAGTTGGCCAACCTAATTCCCAATCTAGCCAAATAATGAACATCCCTTGCCAACTCCTTCTTCTCCTCCTCAAAATGAGTTGCACCTCCCATAGATAGGCTACTAAGAGCATCAGTTACCACATCTTCCTTGCCGGGATGATACAATATACTCATGTTGTAATCCTTAAGAGCTCCAACTATCTCATTTGCCTCAAGTTGTGGTACCTTTGAGTGAAAATATATTGCAAACTCTTGTGATCAATGAAAACATAAACATGCACCCTATACATATAGTATCTCCAAATTGTCAAGGTAAAAAGCACCGTTATTAACTCAAAATATGAGTCAGGTAATTATGCTTATGCACTTTCAATTGCCTTAATGCATAGGCTATCACTTTACTATGCTGCATAAGCACGCATCCCAACCCAATTTGAGAAATATCACAATGAACCACAAACCCATCTAAACTGTTTCGTATAGTCAAAACAAGGGCCAATGTGAACCGATACTTTAAGGGATGGAAAATCTTCTCACTTTCATCCAACCACTAACTTTCTTTTTGGTCAACTTAGTTAGTGGAGGTGCAATAGATGAGAACCCCTTAACCAAGCTCCTGTAATAGCCATCCAACCCAAGAAAATTTTGAATACCTGACGGAGAGTCAATGGTCTAGGCCAATTCTTCATCACCTCGGTCTTCTTTAGGTCAACTTTAATACCATTATCGGACACCACATGATCAAGAAAAGCTACTTCACCCAACCAAAACTCACATTTCCTAAACTTGGCAGACAACTTCTTCTCCCTCAAGGTTCGAAGGACCAACCTCAAATGATCCATATGCTCCTGCTTACTTCTGAAATAAATGAGAATATCATCAATGAATACAACAATAAAACTATCAAGAGAATAGCTTGAACACCCGATTCATAAGATCCACAAACAAGATCGGAGCATTAGTTAAGACAAATGACATCACCACAAATTTAAAGTGCCTATACCTAGTCCAAAAGGTCATCATGGGAATATCACACTCTCTAACCTTCAACTGATGATAGCTTGTATAGAGATCAATTTTTGAGAAATGGGTTGACCTTTGATGTTAGCCAAACAAGCCATTGATCCTAGGCAACGATATTTATTCTTGATAGTTACCTTATTCAATTACCTATAATCAATGCACATCCAAAGAGATCCATCTTTCTTTCTCACAAACAATATGAGAGACCCCATAGAGATATGCTTGGCCTAATAAAATCTTTCTCTACAAACCCTTTAACTGATCCTTCAACTCAGCTGATATCATACATAAGGAAGAACAAAGATTATTGAGTATCCAAAAGAAGATTTATGCAAAAGTTTACTTTCTATTCGGGTGGAATATAGGACAAGTCTTAGGGAAACACATTTAGAAACTCATTCACCAGAACTGATGCAAGAGTAGGTAACTCAGATTCCACATCCCTAACCTCACAACATGATAAATACACCCCTTGGAGATCATCTTCTAAGCCATAAGGTAGGAAATAAACTGACCTTTCATTGCAGAGTCACTACCCTTCCATTCAAGAATGGGATCATCTGAAAGTTGAAATTTGACCTTTCAGTTTCTACAACATATAGAGGCATATGATGCAAGAACCTAATCCAACCCCAAAATTACATCAAAAGCAAACCTCTCAAGTTCCACAAGATCATACAAAAGACTTTAAGGAACACAAAAATAGTAAAACCCTGGTAAACCCTATGACCAACAACAAATTCACTCATGAGAGTATAAACTAAAAGGGGCTCCCATAGAATTTTGGGGCTCAAACCAAACTTGGCAGCCAATGGAGGAGTCATAAAAGATAAATTTGTGCTCCGATAAAGCAAAGCATAAGCATGAAAATCAAAGACTATTAATATATCAGTCACAACATATGGAGCCTCCTCAACTTCCTGATGAGCATAAAGGGAATAGAACCTATTGTTCCTCCGGGCAACACCTTGTGAAGATTTTGGTTGGGCTGGATTACCTTGACCTACTTGACCCTTCTTCAGTGCCTTTGTACAATCAACAAGTTGGTTCTCTAACTCTCTACAGCCAAAGTAAGCATTCAAATCCCACAAGCACTTTCCAGGGTGATATCTCCCGCACTTGTTACACTGTAAAGGTAATGGCCCACACCTAATAGGTGCCCTAGGAGAAGGTATCCTAGAATTAGCAACCTGAGCATTAGAATCTTGGCCCTGTTGCAAGCAACCAAAACCATCACCCCTAGAGCCAGAGAACCCACCATCAAAATAGGCCCTCTTAAGATCATGTGCTCTCATATCCTTAAATTTCAACTCTTCAATCTGCTCCACATATACCATGAGTCTAGATATATCCATATCTCCAATGAGCATTACTATACAACAATCTTTCACAAGCAAGTTCGAGATACCAAAAATGAACTTATGCATTCTTGCGCGAGAGTCAACCACAAGTGTAAGAGCATACTTGTAGTGTCACGACTCAAGCCTAAGGCCTAGATGTGAAATAGCGAATGAGGAACCGAAGGATCCCAAACAAGCCTCTTAGCATATCAATCACACATCTTTGTCATGGAAGTAAAGTAAACAACAACAAGAGACATAATAAAAAGGGAAGCGGGACTAAGGGAAGTCTTTGACAATCATGAAAGCATTAAAGAGTTAAAATCAATCATAAATACATCATAATATCCTACACCACCTCTAAAATAGAATGGAGTGGGGGACAAGACACGTTTTGGCTCACCCTCATAGTAACAAATGTTTGACATAAAGAAGTCTCAAAATAATGAGTAATAAAGATAATGTCCTTAAACTTAAGGACTCACCAAAGATTACATCAAAGGATCATACCATCCATGTAGAGGATGATCAAATGGTGCTCCGGTCCCTACATAGTAATATTATGTAGGCATAGAGTATACGTAGTAGATTTAAATGCAATGCAACAAAACATAAGTCAATATAGTCAAAATGCATAATAATAACCAATAGATAAGTGTAATCACAATATGCCATGAATGATTAATGCTTGAAGTGAAACATGCTTGTAAATCATTCAACTTGCAAAGCACACAATACATGTGTGGAAACAGACCATAACCGACAAAAGTAAGACCAAGTGAACTATAGCTTAGAAACCCAATGATTACCCTTTATTAGTAAAACGGTGATCTACTTGCCAAGGTACACTATATTTGACATTATTGGAACCCCTCCCATTTCGAAGAAGTAACCCTCCTTATGGAACCTATCTTATTTCGAAGTGGATTTCATGATAAAGTATACTAAATGGATCTACTAGTATAGCAAAGATAAAGTATAATCCTATGTTGGGACAAAGTTAGAGGAAAGGAGTATATACCCTTGAAGATAGTCCATGCCAACATCCAATCCTTCGGTGCTAAGTCTATTCCCAGAGAATACTTGAAATAATAATAACTTTAATAAATTGTAAGAAACATTGAAACATGACATGAGTAGCTCTTAAACATGCTTGAAACATTACAGTAGATCATAATCATACACGAACCTTGCTTTAACATGAATGGCTCAATAGAGGTAAAAAATTTGAAATAAGGCTTAATTTGATACTTGTAATATTATAGATACTTTTCATAAGTTCAATACATACTTGAAAGCCATTAATCATCATATAGTCACTTGACTTGTAAATCATGGAATAGATCATCAATAACTTGAGAATTCTTGACTTGACATTTTACTAAACACATGATGGGTTCATGACACTTGTTCAAAATATTGTAATTAAAGAGTGAAATAAGATGAGAAAACTTAATTCAAATCAACCCACCAACATGTATTAAAACCTTCATGTAGGGTACCTTGAAATCCATCATCAAAACTCGTAATAGATCATAGTTTCATAGCTCCAAATATGCATAGCCTCAAAAGATATAATCAAATCATGGTATAAGCTTGAAATAGATAGTCATGCATGATAAATCAATATTTCATAAAACGCCAACATGATTCAAGCTCATAATTCATAATAAGAGATACCTATAGGTAATACAACTTGAAAATATGCAATTTTTCAGGAAAAGAAAGATTTGGCTCCATGAGTTAAAGGACCCAATGGATAAAATGCACATACCTTAACCTTGGGTTTTCATGATGTAAACTTGAATAAGACTTAAAGCTTAAATGGAGTTCATGAGATCCGAAATCAAGCTTGAGACACTTAAATTTGGATGGAAATTTTTAATAAAATAGTTGAGAGGTTTTAGAGAGGGTTTTTTACTGATATGGTGATGAAAAATGGCTAAGCATGAGATATTTCAGGTGTAAATGGTCATGGGGCCATGACCCCTATTCCCTAGGCCAAAACAAATTAAGGAAGTGCTAGCACTACTCCGCGATGGGTTCGCATCGTGGAACTATCACGACCCCCTACTCATTTGCGAAAAATTGGTGAAAATCATTTTTCACTATGGGCCTTCTAAAATCTGTGTTATACCCATTTCCCACTCAATTTTTCCCCCTAAAAAAGAATATGAAGTTGGATTTTGATATCATGCACGGACTTTGAGATATATGGAAATTACAGTTATAGCTATTTTCGAAGCATATTTTTGGGGCATTTTTTGGGCATTTCGATATCTCACCCTTGGGAACATTCGGGGATGAATGTCAAAGAAACGTAGATAAAAGTAGTAATCATGAAGATTTCTTCCTGACATAAATACAACAAATGCATTTAAACATCATTTTCAAAATTCTCAACATGAATGTCAAAATCACTTTAAACTTTTCAACATAAACATGAATGCATGCAAAATGACATAAGGGCTGAAACTTAAGACTTGAAATTATATAGGGGACTTAAATTAGTACCTTTGGCTTGAGTAGAGTGGCAGAGATATGGATATTGCTTTCTCATGTCTGCCTAGACTTCCTATGTGGCACTTTTAACTTATTGGTTCCTCCAAAGGACTTTGATGGAAGCTATATTTTTGTTCCTCAACTCTTCACTTGCCAAACTAAAAATGTCACCAAGACCTCCTCATAAGTTAAATTATCTCCTACAACACCTACAACATCCAATAGAACTATGGCACTTGGGTCACCTACACACTTTCTCAACATGGATACATGGAACACCGAATGAACCATGTCCATCTCCCTAGGCAACTCCAACTCATATGCAAGCTTACCCACTCTCCTCAAAACTTGATAAGGAACCACAAACCTTGGGCTCAATTTCTCCTTTTTGTCAAATTGAACCACACCCTTCATAGGTGAGAATTTAAAGTAAACCCAATCACCAACCTTAAACTCAAGATCTCTTCTCCTCGCATCGGCATAAGACTTTTATCTACTTTGGGCTATTTTCAATCTCTCCCTAATCAACCTCATATTTCCCATGGTTCCATGACCAAATATGGGCCTAGCAAAGCTATTTCCCCCACTTCAAACCACCTAATCGGGGATCTACAAGGCCTACTATAAAAATCTTCAAATACCAATGCTTGAGAGGTGGCTATTATTGTAAGCAAACTCAAAGAGTGGAAGATGTTCATCCCAACTACCCTTAAACTCCAAAACATAAGCTCTAAACATATCCTCAAGATTTTGGATAGTCCTCACAGCTTGACCATCCTCGTGCTAAGCTTAACCTTGGTACCAAGACCTCTTTGGAAGGACCTCCAAAAGTGAGAAGTAAATAGAGCACCATGATCCGAAATGATAGACAATGACACCCCATTCAATCTAACCAATTTATTAATGTACAACTTAGCATAATCTTTGGCATCTTAAGTAGTTTTGACGCGTAAGGGTGAGCAGACTTTGTCATTCTATCCACAATAACCCAAATAGAGTCCAAATGTCTCCTAGTCTTAGGCAACCCAACCACAAAATCAATGTTGATCTCCTCCTACTTCCAAATTGGAATTTCTATATCTTAGTTTAGGTTATCCGGCCTTTGATGTTTGGCTTTTCACTTATTGGCAACTGTGATACCTAGATATGAACTTGGCAATGTCTCTTTTCATACCACCCCACCAGTACACTTCCCTCAACTCTCTATACATCTTTGTAAAAACAGGGTGAATGGAATAGGATGAATTATGGGCCTCCTTCAAAATCAATTCTTTCAAATCATATATATTTGGCACACACAGTATACCTTGGTACCTACAGTCACCATCTCTAACTTGGGAGAAAACCTCCACTTTACCATGTCTCACTAAGGCCTTAAACTCTAGCAAGGGGGGGTCAAGATCTTGTTTTACCTTTATCTTCTTAAAAGAAGATTTGGAGCCATTAACAACCACTACACCCTGATTATTAACTTCATCCAACCTTATCCCCAATCTATAACTGGTGAACCTCTCTAGCCATTTGTTTGCCAGCATCATTAACATGAGATAGATAACTAATAGACACCCTATTTAATACATCGTCCATAACATTATCATTGTCGGGGTGATAATGCACATTCATATCATAATCTTCATGGAGTTCTAACCACCTTATTTGCCTCAAGTTAAAATCTTTTTGGGTGAATACATATTGGAGACTCTTGTGGTCGATTAACACATCAATATGAATTCCATAGAAGTAGTGATGCCAAATTTTCAAAGCAAATACCCTGCCCGCCAAGTCAAGACTATATGTGGGATAATTCTTCTCATGTGTCTTAAGTTTTCTAGTGGCATATGCTATTACCTTACCATTTTGTATCAAAACGCACTCCCAAAATCAATTATTAAGGCATCACAATATACAACAAATCCTTACAACCTTTCTGGTAGAGCCAAGATAGGAGTGGAGACAATCTTATCTTACAAAGTTTGGAAACTCTTCTCACACAAATCGGTCCACACAAATTTCACCTTCTTTTGTGTCAATTTAATCATAGGATATGTAATAGAAGAGAAACCATTACAAACCTCCAGTAATAACTCGCCAAACCCAAGAAACTTCTAATGTCAGATGGAGTCAAAGGTCCAGGTAATTTCTAATCACCTCCATCCTCTTAGGATCCACCTTAATGCCATCACCCGATATCACATGCCCAAGAAAAGCAACCTCTTTAAACCAAAACTTTTCTCATATTTTTCATACAACCTCACCTCCCTTAAGATTTGCAACAACACCCTCAAGTGATCCACATGCTCCTCCTTACTATGGGAATAAATCAAGATATCATTGATAAAAACTACCACAAATAAGTCAAAGTAGGGTTTAAAGACCCTATTCATGAGATACATAAATATAGACAATGCATTAGTCAACCCACAAGACATAACCACAAACTGAAAGTACCCATATCTAATCCAAAAAATCATCTTGCGAATGTCACACTCCCTAACTTTCATTTGGTGATACTCGGACTGAAGATCAATCTTAAAAAAGTGACTAGCCCCTTAAAGTTAATTAAAAAGGTCATTAATTTTTGGTAAAGGGTACTTATTCTTTATGGTGACTCTATTAAGCTATTGGTAATCAATGCAGATTCTAAGAGGACCATCCTTTTTCTTCATAAATAACACCAGTGCACCCCAAAGGTGACTTACTAGGCCTTATAAAATCCTTTTTTCCAACAAATCCCTCAATTGCTCCTTCAACTCCACCAAGGCCATATGGTAAAGGGGAATAGAATCGGTAAGGAGGTCCATACCAAAATTTATTTCTCTTGCAGGAGGAACAGCGAGAAGCTCATTAAGAAAGATATCAAGAAACTCATTAACCACCATAATGGACTCAATAGGAAGGACTTCAGACTCAACATCCGTAATCCTCACAAGATGATAAAGGCAACTCTTGGAGATCAACTTTTAGGCTTTAAGAAAAGAAATGCATCTATCCTTGACCACCACATAACTATTCTCCCACTCAAGGACGGGTTCATTAAAGAATTAGAATTTAACCCTATGGGTTCTACAATCAGCAGAACCATAATACGCATGCAACCAATCTATCTAAGTATGACATCAAAATCCACCATATCTAATTCAACAAAATCACAAGGCAAGACTTTATGCAATTTGAACATGGCAAAATTCTTACATACTCTTTTAGCAAAAATGGACTCACCAACAGGGGTAGACACTTAATAATGTTCACACAATAATTCAAGACTAACATGAAGCTTTTCGCAACAAAAGGAGTAATAAAAGAAAGAGTGGCACACTGGTCTGTCAATGCATACACATCAAAATCAAAACCTTTAATATACCTATGAGGCACTATTGACCCCTAGAGGGGTATGATTGTGAACGCTAACGGTCATCCTCAAAATCTATAGCAACCCATGGATAATGTACTGACTTATAATCCTTTGTGCTACACTAGACACATACACTCGAACTGGCCAAACAATCTCCTGGATGGTACTTTCCACACTTGTGGCACGTAGGAGAAGCTTAAGCTCCATCATCCTTGTCTTTCCCTTGACCATATGGACAATCAACAATCTTGTAGCCCATATTGCCACACCCAAATCATACACCCATATTCCTCCAACATATGCCACCATGATTCCTCCCACACTTTGGGTACCTAGGATGGTTCACTCTACCATTGCCACCGACCATAGCATATAAAAACCCACCTCTAAATTGATCCCTTCTTTTCCCTTTCCTTGAGGCCACTAGGTAATTCCTTATCTTATGCCCAACACCACTACACTTGAAACAATCTTCGGTGCCCACCAAACACTTTCCTTGATGCTTCTTGCAACGCCAATGACTAGTGGAAAAAGTGATCCTTTTGTTCCTGTACTTCGGAACCGATAGACTTGTAGAAGATGAGGCACCACCAACTCGGGCCCTCTTAGCCTCCATCTTCTTTTTTATATACCTTGAAGTCTTGGTAGTAGCCACTTGTTGATTGAGTTGAGTGCTTACAACCTTGGCCAATAGTCATAGAGCATTTTTAACCTCCGTCTTGTCTAACATTTTGAATAACTTGAGATATATTCTGAAAGGTATTAGTTAGGAATCAGTAATAAGCCTTAGAGTACTTAGCTTTACTTCATGATATAGACCATGAAGAAGTGAAACATTTCCTAAATACCTCATGGCCTCCCATTCATAATTGTGGCACACTTCACAACTATGAATATGACTCTAATTGATGTGGTGTGTTAGATTTTGAGGACCATTAATAACCTAGTAATCGAATACCAAATTTTTCATGACACAAGCCTAGGGCATAGACGTGACATAGGTGAATACGAACACGAAGGGACCCAAAATAGTCTCTTAGAATATCAATCACTCATCCTTGATTGTGAAAGAAAAGTAAACAACAACAAGTGATATGATATAAAGCTAAGAGGAACTAAGGGAAGTCTTTGATAATCATTAAAGAACTAAAGAGTCAAACTCAAGCATAAGTACATCATAATATCCAAGAACACCTCTAACATGGAATAGAGCAGGGGCCAAGACAGTTTCTGGGATTACCCTCATAGTAACAAATGTTCGGCATAAAGAAGTATCAAAATAACAAGAGTAATAAAGATAGTGTATCTGGACTTGAGGACTCACCAAAGATTGCTTCAAAGGATTGTATTAGCCACATGGATGATGATCAAATAGTACTCTGGTCCCTACATGGTAATATCATACAAGCATAGAGTATGAATTAATATGATTGAATGTATTGAATATGTAGGATGCAATGCAACAAAACATAATCCAATATAGTCAAAATGCATAATAATAAGCAATAGATAAGTGTAATCTCAATATGGCATGAAGGATCAATGCTTGAAGTAAAACATGCTTGTAAATCATTCAACTTTCAAAGAACATAATACATGTGGAAAGAGACCCTAATTGATGAATGTAAGACCAAGCGAGTTATAACTTGGAATCCTGATGATTACCCATTATCCATAAAGAGGTGGTTTACTTGCCAAGGTAAATCATACTTGACCTTACTAGAACACGTCCCATTTTGGAGCGGTAACCCTCCTTATAGGAACCTGTCCCATTTCAGAGTGGATTTCATGATAAAGTGCACTAAATAGATCCACTAGTATAGCAAGGGTAAAGTATAATCCTATGTTGGCACATAGTAAGAGGAAAGGAGTATGGACCCTTGAAGATAGTCCACGCCGACATCCAATCTATCGGTGCTAAGTCTAATCCCATGAAATACTTAAATGATCATAACTTTAATAAATTGTAAGAAACATGGAAACATGACATGAGTAGCTCTTAAACATGCTTGACCTCTAATGGTGAGCCTAACTTGAAACATTACAGTAGATCATAATCATACATGAACCCTTGCTTTAACATAAATAGCTCATTAGAGGTAAAAAATTTGAAATAGGGATTAATTTGATACTTGTAACATTATAGATACTTTTCATAAATTCAATACATACTTGAAAGCCCTTAATCATCATATAGTCACTTGACTTGTAAATCATGAAATAGATCATCAATAACTTGAGAAATCTTGACTTGACATTTTATAAAATATATGATGGGTTCATGACACTTCTTCAAAATTATGCAATTAAAGAGTGAAATAAGATGAGAAAACTTAATGCAAATAAAATCCACCAATATGTAGTAAAACTCTCATGTAAGGTACCATCAAATCCATCATCAAAACTCATAATAAATAATAGTTTCATAGCTCAAAATATGCATAGTCTGAAAAGATATTATCAAATCACAGTATAAGTTTGAAATACATAGTCATGCATAATCAATCAATATTTCATAAAACCCCAACATGCTTCATGCTCATAATTTACAATAAGAAATACCCATAGGTAATACAATTTGAAACCATATAGTGTTTCATGAAAAGGAATATTGGGCTCTATTAGTGAAAGGACCTAATAGATGAAACCCAGATACCTTAAACATGGGTTTTCTTGAAGTAAACTTGAAGGATACTTGACGCTTGAATGGAGTTCTTGAGATCTGAAATTAGGAGTGAGACATTTGAATTTGGATGGGAATTTTTAATAAAATTGTTGCAAGGTTTTTGAGAGGGTTTTTGAATCATATGGAGTTGAAAAATGGCTAAGCATGGGATATTTCATATGTAGATGGGCATGGCGCCATGAACCCAATGTCCTAAAAAGACCCCAAAAAACAAGTGCTCAAAAAAGTGCCTCGAAAGTGCCTAGAATCTTGTTTTCCGTATATCTAAAAATTCGTTTGTTATGTTGAAAATTCGACTTCATATTCTTATTTAGGAGGGTCCAATTTAAAGGGGCATATATCTTAGCATACACAAAACCAGGTGGCCCACAACCAACCAACTGAAATCCCTGTGAATTAGCTTTCTAATGTACTTCGTTTCACCTCATTCCGAGTTTGGATGAAGAATTTATGCCCATTTTCATAAAACTTACCCATACAAAAAATGCAATTTTTTAGTAAGCAGTCTGTTTTGGTCTTATTTTCTCTTGACTTCGGTCAAAGACTTGTAAGTCTTGGGCCTAAGGGTTCCCACACTTGAAAATACATATACATATCCTTATTTCACCCTTATATCATCCTAAACATTCTTCAAAACTCACTCAAACATTTAGAGTCATATTTCACTCTAAATTCAAGTCCCAAACTCAAGACCAATCTTAAGAATTTCTTCAAGGATTTCACTCAAACTTCAAGTCTCCATTAATGTCTTCTTCAAGAACCTCTCCAAAGCTAAGGTATGTGGTGTTGAACCATTGGGTCCTTCCACCCATGGTACCAAAACTCTCTTTTACTTAATATTGCATGATTTAAAGTTGATATTACATATGGGTCTTGTATATTAAGAAATTTACTGCACAGTGATTTTAGTTCATGAAAGTATGGTTGTTTTAGCATGTTTTGAGCTTCAAATCTTGGATCTAATTTTGGAATTGATGAGGGATTTTGATGTGAATGTCCTGGAGGTATTGCAAGGTGTTGATTAAAGGTTTTACCACTAATGTTCCTACATGATTTCATTTCTAAATTGCATGGTCTTATACCCCCATTGTAAACCCGCCAAGTGTTTGATAAAATGTCCTAGTTTCTTGAGGAATTAAAGGTCCAAAGCATGAGATGTGATATGAATGATGATATAATGATGAAATGAGCTTTTGTGCATGATAAATTCTATATAAAGTTTTGCATTAGACCATACTTCACCGAGGTCAGGGTTTGCACTCATCAACTATATGAGGGGTTAATACTTCACCACCTAGGATGATGAGGTATGACTATCATCAACCGAGTTGGGGATTTTTACTCATCAACCATATAAAGGGTTAGTACTTCACCACCTAGGATTATTGGGGTGTGACCATCATCAACCGAGTTGGGGGTTCATACTCATCAACTATGTGAAAGGTTTATACTTCAAAACATAGGATGATTGGGGTATAACCAACATCAACCATGTGAAGGGTTTATACCTCACCATCTACGATGATTGGTGTATGACCATCATCAACCAACCAAGGTTGGAAATCTAGCTTGGTCTCTTATTTACATATGATATCTTATATGAGTATGATTTACCTAAGCTTGTTTTACTTATACATTGATCAGAAGTATAATATTGTTATATTATGCCTATTGCCTATTGTTATGAATTTTGGATTACGATGCCTATCTATTGTTGCATTTCATACCATATACATAGTACATTTAAATGTACTAATACATACTCTTGCCGATATGATATCACCATGTAGGGACTAGAGCTCCTGTTGAGTCTTCTTGTGCCTAGGTGGATTGTTCAAGTTAGCCTTTGGTGAGTCCTCTATTTTGGGACAAGGACTATTTTCTCACACTATATATTAAGATTCTCTTTTCTTTATCATTTACTTATGACTATGATGATGATCCCGATTGTATGTCTTAGCCCCAGCCATTATCTATGTAGTAGAGATGTTATTGGACAAAGCTATGTATTTATGCCATGAGTTGATTCTATTATCTCTTGACTCTATGTTATGACAAGTTATCCCTTAGTCCCTTTTTTCCCTTATTTCTATTCTTCAAATGTTATTTAATTGTTCTACAATCAAGGATGTGTAATGATGTGTTATAAGGCCTATATGGGGTTCCTTCGGGTTCCCCATTCTCCAGTCATGTCTAGGCCCAAGTCTTGGGTCATGATAAAGATGGTATCAGAGCACTAGGTTATTAGATACTTGGAGTCCACCACAACTATGAGTAGGAGGCTATGAGATATTTTAGGAAATGTTTTCCTTCTTCATGGTCTATATCGTGCTTTAGAAGTGGCTTTTGCTCTAATGAATGTTCTTTGCTCTTTTAGTTGATCATTCCACTTCAAAGAGGAAGGTAAGTAGAAGGTTTTTATTTTGATGGATTCGAGTTTCACTATTTATTCTCTCTTCTTCTAGTTGATGATAGGGCTTTTTGTGTGCCCCAAGTTGTGATGTGAACCTTTGATGTTTATCTCTTGGTTGGGTATATTATTTCTAGAAAGTTCACAAGTGTTGATACGGGTTTGTATTACATCAGGTCTTGCTTTGTGGCTTGTTGAAGTTGGCATAGTGGATTTTGATATCATACTAGGGATGGAATAGTTGCATGCATGTTGTGTCTTCATGGATGGTAGGACTCATAGAGTTAGATCCCGAATCCCTAATGAGCCCGTCTTTAAGGGGGAGGTTGTTAAGCGGTAGCAAGGGAGGTAGATCCATCTCATGTATTAAGGTACAATTAGTCTCTAAGGGGTAGCATTTATCATCTTGTGAGAATTGGAGGTGTTAAACCTAAGTTGTTTTGTTTATAGAATTGTTGGTGGTGGTAGATGAGGCCTTGAATTCTCTTTTTTGATATTTTGAATTTGGAGTAGTGTCTTTTGATTTGACAAGTACGCTGGTTATGCCTATAAGTCTTATAAGTAAGATCTTTAGTCCTTACTTTAATAGGTTTATGGTGGTTTTGGTGATGATAATATGGTTCGTTCCCTAATGAGGTTGTGCATCTGAATCATTTGAGTGTAGTACTACAAGTTTAAGGAAGAAGGTTGGGTGCTAGTAGGTGAGATGGGAATTTTGGTGGTAAGAGGTTTCCTCCTAGGTTATGTGGTGCTGAGTGATGGTATAAGGTAGAGCTTAGAAAGATGAAGGTCACTAGAGATTAGCATAGACCTTTGACTTCACTAGATATTAGGAGCCTCTTGGGTTTAGTGGGTTATTGTCGGAGGTTGTGAGTAGGGTGATTTGATAGGTTCAGGAGTTGCTATTTCTTATGTTATTCCTTGGTTCTAGTAGGATTCATGTGTATATGGATTGATCTTTGATCCTTTCAAATCGAGGAGTCCCAAAATTTATTTCCAAGAAAACCTATATGGATTTTACTTATTTTAATTTTGGATTTGAATATTGTGATTCCTAAAATTTTGTTGATGCATCAGCAGTGCTTATTTGATGATTTTAATATGATTTAAACCATTATATGAGGATTTACCTTGGGTTTATGGGGTTATAAGTATGCATGTTCCCCTTTTGAAATCATTTATGCATGACAGATTACACTATGGATTTAAATATGGAATTAATTATGTTTTCACTTCAACTTCATATATAAAAGTTGATTTTAAATGGAGTCTAGATTACCCATGTCATTTCCTCATTTTTCATAGCGTATATATTCATGTACACGGATTATTTTGAAAAGTTATTTTATAGGTAAGCCAATTTCATTTTATGGTATGATTTTGATTAAAGGTTGGTTATGACAATATTGTGATCATATATATGTCTTTGATTTTGGATCTTTAAGAATTTTGGATGCTTGCACTATTTTGTATATGAATGGGTCAATCCTATGCATGAGTATTATGACTATGAAATTATGATTTTGGCATTTGAGCCTAAGTATGAATTATTATGAATCAACTGTGCATTGAAATGATTTGGAAAATGACTATTGCCTGTTTAAAGTATGTACATACATATTATAAGTATTCTTATGGGATGACAACTTAGCTTGTCGTGTTGAGGGTCTTAGTCGTTTGGGCTACTTGAATGGCATGTTTCTAATGAGTGTAGAACCCGTAAGGTTGTAATATGATGGATAAGGATGGTTGATTTATTTAGTCAACTATGATAGGTTAGTCACTTCTCTAAAATTGATCTTTGGTTCTGGTTTTGTCCCTAAGTGAGGATGAAGGTAGGTGATATTCCTAGGTGTCTTTTCGGATTAGGAGTGAGCATTATTAGTATTGATGGAGTTGCTTGGTTGATTTATGCACTGGTAATGATTGTGGGTTTCTTGAATAGGGTCTTAAAGACCTAACTTGCCATGTTTGTGATGATTTCTATTAATGAAGTATTGATTTGTTTAAAGCTTGTAAATCATTTAGGGGTAGTGTTTCAAGTCTTAGAGAATGAGTGGTTGTTTGCTAAATGTGGTAAGTGTGCATTGTGGGTAGCAAGAATGTGGTTAGAAGTTTTTAATAATTATGATATGAATATTCATTAGCTTTTTTCCGGTAAGGCTAGTCTTGCGGATGGTACTCTAGTAGCCTAGCATGTGTTGTTGATGGTGGCAAGTAGAAGACTAGTAGAGTCCATCAGTAGGCTAGATAGGGAGTTAGGGTGAAGGAAGTTGAGAATGGTAGTATAGGGTTCTTGATGGTTCAAGATCTTCTTGGGATAAAAGGAATAGATTAGGCTAGGCCTTGAATCCATCTTATTAGAGTTGGAAGTCTTGGGTGAGAAGATGATAGAGTGGAGGTTGTCTCCCAAGAGAGTGATATTGGTTATGGTATCAAGTGGGTTAGGTGTATTTAAGATTGACAACTAAGTTGAGGATTGTGAGTCCTTATAGAGTGTAGAGGGAGGTTGGTAAAGTTGCTTAAGTTTGGGGATTGCCTTTGGGTGTAGATATGGTTAATCTAGATCGTCATGCTTCTAGGTAGATGTGTGTGTTGGTGACTTTAGTGTTACAGAACACTTTGAGGTTGTGGGTGTTAAGGAGGGTAATTTAACATAAGATAAGGTCCCGGTGGAGGTGTTGGATGGATGAGCGGAGAAGTGGATTGATAATGATGTAGTGTTCTTCAAGGCCCTTTGGGAAGAGTCATCTATTTTTATGTGTCTCTCGGGGAGCCGGAGCGGGCATAGAGGAGCAATATTCATATCTTTTTCATTCTATTCAAGCTTATGATAACATGTCAAGTCCTTTTATGATTTTAAGTCTTGCATTTTAGCCCATATATCATTCATATGGATTCATGTTTAAGTTCATAAGTTTATGATGATTTTTCACTTATGTTGAGATTTTAAAAATGGTGTTTTAAATGAAATGTTGCATTTATATTGGGGTTGATTTGTTCATAATTACTCTTGTCTTATACGTCTGTTCTACATTCAGGGATTAATGTTCCCAAGGGGGAGATATTGAAACGATCCAAAAAAAAAGTGCTCGAAAACGTGTCTCGGAAGTGCAAGGAATCTTGTTTCCATATATCTAAAAATGCATTTATTATTTTGAAATTTTGACTTCTTATTCTTGTAAGTCTTTGGCCTAAGGGTTCCCACACTTGAAAATACTTATATTGTCGATCACGTTTAGGCCCTAGGCTTAAATCGTGGTAGTCATGTTGGACTCTGACGATCACTTACAAACCTAGTGCCTTGATATCAAGCTTTTCATAACCCAAACCTAGGGGTCTAGGAGTTACATGGCAAATAGGAAGTTGAAAGTCCCCAATCAAGGCTCGTAACATCCATATGCACATCATCAGTTTGGAAGGGCATACGGATAGTAAACACATAATTCTAAGGGATGGAAAAATAGGACTCACGCTATGGGGATGCCATATGCGATAGGGAGATACATGAGTTCACATAGCAAATACCACATAAGATTAAGGGGTCAGTAGGTATGACTAAATCTATGGAGGCATTATGGGGCTAAGGATCTTTTATATCATTACATGAATCTATCATGTCATCTCATAACCGAACCATAATTACATAGCCATATCCATAAAATAATCTACCGACACTTAGCACATAAACTTGGAGAGTTCTACAAGATGTCCAACAATGACTTTAATCATAAGATAGAACGGGGACGAAAACATACCCCGGTCTCAACCTTAAAATAAGAAAAAATTAAATAAAACACCATAGCTAGTGAAAATAGTGGTTAGTCCGTGAAAGATAGGACTCACCCTAAGAAGCAAAACTTGAGATCCTAGATAGACATCATACGGTGGGTGAGCGTATTCCTCGATCACTACATGGTTAGATCATGTAGGCAAAAGTGTGCATTAGTACATTTGACTGTACTAAATATGAGGGCATGAAATATATATGACTTATCAAACCTGTATTTAAAGATAGAGAACAAGGGAACATATATAGAAAGATTCATATAACAAGGGAGTAGCATATCAGTATGTCATAAGGAGTATGATGCATGAATACGAAAATACTTCATATATATATTGAAACGACCCTAAAAAGTGCTGAAAACATGCCTCGAAATGTCCAGAATTTTAAATTGCATATATCTCAAAATCCATTTATTCTTTTGAAATTCCAACTTTATATTCTTGTTCAGGGGGTGACAATTAGGTGAAAAAGGGTCTAACCCAATTTAAGAGTAAAAGATTAGCAATTATGAAATTCCCAAATATAGATTTCTAGTGGGGTTTTCCTGTTGCCTCCATGATGCGCCCCTGTACATTTTGGGGACTGTTTTTTTAGTTTGGTCCATGACTTCTAAGTCTTGGGCATAAGTGTTCCCAAGCGTGTTTTTACCTATACTTAGCCTTATTTCATCCTCATATCGTCCTAAACATTTCTTAATACTCACTCAAACACTTAGTCATATTTTCACTCCCCAAACAAGTCCTCAACCCTCATCCCAAGCTAAGGTTCTTCTTCAACCTTCAAGTCTCCATCTCAAATCTTCACCAAGTTCATCCCTAAGCTAAGGTTTGTGGGTTTGTTTTATGGGTTCCTTTCTCCCATGATACCCAAGTCTCCTTTTACTCAAATTGCATTAATTAAAGTTGATTTACAAATGGGTCTTGCTTATTATGAAATTCATTGCACATTATGTTAAAGATATGGAAAGTTGTGACAGTTTTGCTATGTTTTGAGCTATAAATCTTGGATTCATTATAAGATTTGATGAGGGGGTTTTGATGTATATTGCATGAAGGTGTTGTAAGGTGTTGACTGATGGTTTTACAATGGATTTTCTTGCATGATTTCATCTCTATATTTTATGGTTTTATACTAGCATTACACACCCTCTAAGTGTTTGATAAAATGTCCTGATATAGTTTCTAAAGGAATTGAAGGTTCAAAGAATGAGATATGATATGAATGCATATATGAATGAAATAAGCTTATGTATATGATATACTCTATATAAAGTGTTACATTAGACTATACCTGATCCGCGGGCATAAGAGCTCGGGTAACCATGTTAGGGCTTTGTACTGAGCAACCATGTGAGGGGTTTGTACTTCGCCATCACGTTGATAAGGTGTGATTATCATCAACCATGTGAGGGGCTTATACCACATAACCACCAAGGGGTTTGTACCTTGAATCGCTATCTTGATCTCTTCTACACATATGATATCCTATATGAGCATGAGTTACTTAAGCATGTGTTACTTAATTATTGATTATACATGTCATATTGCTATATGATGCTAATTGCTTAATATTATGCATTTTGATTATGATCCCTATCTATTATTGCATTACATCCTACATACTTAGTACATTCAAAATACTAACTCATACTCTTGCCTACATGATATCACCATATAGGAATCAGAGCCCAAGTTGATCATCCTCCTCCACGTGGCTAGTTTGGTGCCATTCAAGCTAGTTGGTGAGCCCTCCACTTCGGGGACCTTAGTATATACTCTCTCTTGTTATGTATTGAGACACTCTTCTTTATTTCCTATTTGGCTATGAGTGTGAGCCTAGTCGCTTTGTCTTGGCCCCCCGCTCTTATCTATGTAGTAGAGGTGATTGTTGGACATATTATATATCTATGAAATGAACTTGAATCTTATCTCTTGATTATGATATTGTGCAAGCTTTTGCCATATCCCCTTTCCCTATTGTTGTCCATTGATGTTTTATATGCTTCTATGACTAATGATATGTAACAACATTAAAGAGGCTTGTTTGGGGTTCCTTTAGGCTCCCCATTCATCGTGGAAAATCTAGGCCCTAGGCTTGGGACATAACATATATATATGTGTGTGTGTGTGTGTGTGTGTGTTTTTGTATTAAGGATGGAACCGTAACCAATATGAGACCAACTGAGCTATGCCTTGGAACCCCATTGTCTTCCCCATAACGGATAAGAGGTAACCTACTTGCTAAAGGTAGATCCTTAACATTCTTTCCCCTTGGGGCTTAATCGTATACCTATGTTAGGCACTTAGTTCAAGAAATGGAGTATGGACCCTTGGGGATAGCCTAACCTGCCTCTACTCCATCATTGTTAGGTCATCATCCCACTAGAAATACATATAAATACATGCTTGTAAAAAGAGAGGCATAAGACTGTCAAATTGTTTACATGTGTTCTTAGGCCAAAAGGCCAAATCACATCCTTCATAATCATGCATACTAGGCTAAAAAGCCAAACATTCTCATGTAATACTTATCTTGCATAGGATTAGCTCCTTAGACATAATAGTGTAAACACCCATACTTGCTCAATGAGCCATAATCTTAAACATATATGTGATCACATTCTTATCATAGCCACAATCTTCTCAAAATCATCTATATAAATATAATAGGGTCTTGACAAACTTCATAAACTTCATAAAAATCATAGTTATGTATACATATGCCATGAATGAGATGACATTAGCATTGGTAGTAGAGATTCGGACTTAAATCAACAGTAAGTTATGAGATTCAAATACAAATACAAGTAAAATTCACATTTGAACCATAATATAGATTCTCATGCACAAACCAAGCTTTAAAGCGGACATGCACTTTCAATATTTCATAACTTCAATGCATTTCAACATAAAGGGGCTTAATTCACTTTAAAATTAATAATTAAATATCACCCATAAATCAATTGAATTTATTAGACAATAATTCTCAAAACCCATTTGTAAAGTAAGATAAAATTCATCAAATTCAAGTAAAAGAGTTTTGGGCCTTCTTGGTTGAATGGGACTAAGAATTAAACCTACATACCTTAGCTAATGAAGAAGTAACAAGAAGAAATTCAGGGACTAGGAATCAAACCCACATAACATAACTAATGAAGAAGATTCAAGAAGAAATTTTGTAAGGAAAGAGCCCTTCCTTGATTCCCAAGCATAAAACCATAAGAGTTCTTTGAAAGAGACTTAAAAGTAACTTGAGAGAATTTCAAATGTGAAGAGCAAATTTGGAATAAAATATATGAAGTTTAGATCATTAGGAAGTCTTTAGGTATCATAGGAAGTCATAAGAGACCCTTAAAATAAACCATAATTACAAAAACATCATTAATGAAACGAGTTGAAAAATTAAACGTCATCACTTCAAGCGAAGTCATATGGTCTGTGACACATCACATAGCATACTCGTCCATGAACCAACACTGAGAAAAATTAAGCTTGACGAATGTTTAAAATTGTAACCCCATACCTAGAATTATTTTCAACGAAATATTTCTCACCGAAGGGCCACACGAGCCGTATAGGTGCCCGTACCATCTCCCTTAGAAACTTTTCCCATGACCAAGTTATGAGACAGTGATTCCATAGTTAGAAAATTTTCACTCTGGAAGCCATACGGGAGGCCTCACAGGCCATGCCATACCACATGAGCTGTGTGAGGGGCCGTGTCACCTTACTTAGTCCCAAAATTATGGGATTTAAATCCAAGACCACCATATGGCCCAGTACACAGCCCAAGAAGTATCACATGAATCGTGAGGGTCCAAATATGGTGTGCTTTAGTTCAAAACTCCACTCCTAAGGGCCAACACTCATCCATAGGCCAATGGTCACTTAATGGGGGCAGCATATAGACCATGTATGCTCCCATGGAGCATCACTTTAGTCCAAAATAGGGATTTCCAAGATTTACTAAGGTCATACCACATCCAGGTCTTTACTCCTCTAAAGTCCCTTTAAAGGTTTTTAGTGGATCTATTTACGGGATGACCTCTACCCTAGCAAAGTATCAGATGTATATGGAAATGACATTACTTTGTTGTATCATCACTTACTCATATGATGATGATTATTGATTAAGATGAACTCCTACTTAATAAAAGGATGATTTCAAATGAGTTTCATATTATTGAGTTTATATTCAAAGCATTACTTTATTCTTAAACTAGCATGTTCTGTTGAGTTGAGTTGAGTTGATTGTGGAACTGAGTTCCTTAAGTTATCTTTGATAATGTCCTATCCTTTCCAAGCTATTTTACATACTAGTATATTCCACGTACTGATGACCATTTGGACCTGAATCTTTTTATGATACAGAAACAAGTATTAGAGATCATCAATAGGCTCTTCGCTGAGGATCTTTTGCATTCAGCTGATTAGTGAGTCCTCTCCTACATTCGAAGGATACCCCACTTATATTTCTTACTTTGAATTTAGCACTTTTAATTTTGATTTTAGGTGGCCATGAACCTATCATTGGCACCAAACATATTCTTAGAGATAAAGGATTCATAGACAATGATGGATTAGAGTTGATGTTTTCACTTTTAAGACTTTTATTTTTCAAAACTATTTTCACAATATTGAATTGATTTGGAATGCAAATGTCTTCTGTTATTAGATTGTGATTTAATGAATACGATGAGGCCAAGTGGTTCACTTAAGGGCTAGAAATAGCCTTTGAGGGTTTTTCTTCTATCTCTGCACCTCTAGAAAAGTTGACACATAAGGCAACTATGTTAAAGGATATTCCAAGAGTTGAAAAGCAAGCTAACTTCTGCACCTATTCTAGTGCTTCCAGAAGGGTATATAGTGTATTGCGATGATTTAGGAGTCCGCTTAGGGTGTGTACTGACATAATATGGTAGGGTAATTGCTTATGCTTTGAGGCAACTATGAACGCGTGAGTGAAACTACCCAACACATGACCTTGAGCTAGCAGTGGTTGTGTTTACTTTTAAAATATGGCGCCACTATTTGTATGGGGTTCACTTTGATATAAATACTGATCATAAGAGTTTGCAGTACATTTTTAAAAAGAAATACATAAACTTAAGGCAACATAAATAGTTAGAGCTAATAAAGAATTGTGATGTTGATATACTCTACCATACAGGGAAGGTAAATATGGTAGCCGATGCTTTAAGACGTAAGGCAATCACGGATATCAGTGATCAGACCACGATAAGTCAAGGAATGGTTAAGGATCTACATCAACTAGCTAGCTTAGGAGTTTGCTTTTTTGAACTCTAAAGGAAGAGATTGTTGTGCATAATGCTGCAGAGTCTTCATTTGTAATGGAGGTGAAAGAAAAGCAGTTCGAGGATCCTGTTTTATGACTACTAAAGGAAAAGGTGAGCTAGGGTACGATGATGGGCTTTGAACTTACATCAAGTGGAGTACTTTATTGCCAATATAGATTTTGTGAGCCTGATATTAATGGACTAAGAAGAAGAAGAATGGAAGAAGCTCATCATTCAAGATATTCCATCTATCCAGGATCAACTAAGATGTATCATGGCCTGAAGGGGATGTTTTGGTAGAGAGGCATGAAAAAAAGGATACATCATAGACATTTTCATGAATTCAACACATTTTGAAATACCAAAATTATCATGAAGTCACTTGACTCATTAATTATGCAATAGATCATTAATAACTTTAAGAATCCTTGAAAAGGCATTTTATCAAACACATAGTGGATTCATGATGTTAGTTCAAAATCACGCAATTTGAGAGTAAAATAGAGTGAATAAAATAATTTGAAATCAACCCACCAACATATTGTAAAACATTCATGTAAGGTACCTTGAAATCCAGCATTAAATCTCATAATAGATCATAGTTTCATAACTCAAAGCATGCATAGTCTCAATAGATATAAGCAAATCATGGTATAAGCTTGCAATAGATAGTCATGCATAATAGCTGAACATTTCATAAAATCCCAACATAATTTACAATCCTAATCCTTAATAAGAGATACCCATAGAAGATATAACTTGAAAACATACAATTTTCATAAAAAGGAAGATTGGGCTCCATGGGTGAAAAGACTCAATAAATGAAACCCATATACCTAAATTTCGAGATTTCTTAATTTAGACTTGAAGGAGACTTGAAACTTAAATGAAGTTCTTGAGATACAAAATTAAGCTTGAGATATTTGATTTTTTTTGGAAGGGAAGTTTGATATAATGGTTGAGAGGTTTTAGAGAGGGTTTAGAGTGATATGGAGTTGAAAAATGGCAAAGTATGGGATATTTCATGAGTAAATGGGCATGGGGCCACGATCCCAATGCCCTTAGGCCAAAATTAAAAATTAATGAAGTGCTAACACTACTCCGCGATGGGTCCGCGTCGTGGAGCCATCGTAAACCCTTACTGATTTATGAAAAATTATTTTTTGCTACGGGTCTTCTAATATACAAGTTATACCCATTCTCCACTCAATTTTTCCCCATGATCAAGAATATGAAGTCGAATTTTTGGTATCATAAATGAATTTGAGATACATGGAAATTACAGTTATGGACATTTTTGAGAACTTTTTTTTAGGCATTTCAATATCTCCCTCTTGGGAACATTAGTTCCCTGCTGTCAAAGAAACGTGCATAAGAGAAGTAATCATGAAGATTTCATCCCGACATGAATGCAACAAATACATTTCAATATCAACAACACCAACAACATACCCAGTAAATATCCCACAAATGAGGTCTGGGGAGGGTAGATTGTACGCAGACCTTGCCACTACCTCATAGAAATAGAGAGGCTGTTTCCTAAAACCCTCAGCTCAAAACCCATAAGCAGAAAGACCAGATATGACAAAATGGAATGAAATGAAATGAGACGAAATGTAATGTAATATGATGTGAAATGAAATGTAATGAAACGTAAGGTAGGAACAGCAAGTGCGACTAACAGTGCATAGTGCCTGCCAACAATTAACTATGCTAAAACTAAGACATATACACATATACGCTAGTTAGTGAGACAACAAATGAATAATAGTGTTTAAAAAAAATATCATTTTCAAATATCTCAAAATGAATATCAAAAATCACTATAAACTTGTCAACATAAACATGAATGAATGCAAAATGACATAAGGGTTGAAACTTAAGACTTGAAATCATATAGGAGATTTAAATTAGTACTTTCGGCTTAAGTAGAGCTGAGAGTTATCGATATCACTTTCTCACGTCTATCTCGGCTTCCCATGTGGCACTTTAAACTTGTTGGTTAATGATGTTCATGCTCTAATAAGAAAGTGGTCGCTGGCAGAAATTAACCTAACTAGAAGTCAAGGTCAAATCCACAGGGAATACGGGGCTTGACTATAGAGATCTACTATCAATCATTTCAAGCATAGATTGCTAAATCTCTAAATGGTGGGATGGTTTTGATTCAAGAATAAAAATAAAAACTAAACTAAATGTGTAAGAAGACACTCAAATTTAGGGACAACTTGGGAATTGTGTTCCTATTTAGCATTGACTCAATTACCCTGGGCAACATCACTCTAATTGAGAATTCCAATGCAGGATGGTAACTTAGAAATGCACAAAGCCTAGATTATTCCAAGTCAACAACCCATGGTTCCCACAGCCCAAAGTTGTGGGTGCTTAGCTACTCATGGCTAAGGCAAAATTAACAATAATGCAAATAGAAGACATATTTGAGAGTTTTACCTAAAACAATGATGAACAAGAATACAACAAGTTTTAAACCACAAGCTTGAATTTATGGAACACAAGTACAATGTGAGTTTTGCAATCCCCAAAGTGGGTCCTCAAAATGAAAGATCAAAATTTACTCTAAACTATAAAAATGCTCCTAGAATATTTACAAATATCTCTAAATGTCGAATCTCCTCAAGAAAACCTAACATTATCTATTTATACTAGTTACACAAACACCCTAAAAATTAAATAAAAAAGACAGTTGGCAACAGATGCGTCGCACGGGTATGACTCGTAGGGTGACCTACGAGTTGTAATCGAGGTCTTGTAGTCAGCACTTGGCATTTTGGACTTGACTGTTATAACCCACTATTACAAGTTACTATTTGGGATACACTCGTATGCTTCTCTTGTAGTCTAGGTCTTCAGTTCTTCGTCCGAACTTTTAGCTCACTATTTCTTGATATGATCCCATCTATACGAGTCGTAGTGAGACCTATGACTCATAAAGTGACCTCATAATACTGACCTCCACTTAGCAGATTCTTGATTTTACTCACTACTTCTTGCTATGAGAGCACCTTATGACTTATAGCTTAGTCTATGACTCGTAGCATAGCTCGTATGTCCTGCACTTCAGTAATATTTGCAATTTTCTCCCAAAATCATGCCAACCTATATTTTCTGCAATAACAACATAAAAATACATAAAAACCATTAAAAAATCATAATAATAACTTGCAAAATCTACATTTTAGGCACCAAATGTGTTATAATTTGACAGCACTTCAACACCCTTAACTTAAAACTATTTCTTGTCCTCAAGCGACGACTCAATCTAAGCAGACAATGAGAAACACACAGTAGTTACACTAATGGCATATACATCATTTACTCTTATTCAGGTACCCAACTCTCGTTATCAAAACCTGACTGCAGAGCTACTAAGCAGACCACAACATAAAGATGTATCTGACAATCAAAGTATGATAAGTAAAGGAGTACTAACAACCCACAATCACTGAAATGATCATATGTTAATTATGCGATGCAAATATCCTCATAGAAAATAAGTTCCTCTTTCTCACCTAAAAAACATTTAAAATTCAAGGACTGTGCAAGCATTCTCACTCTCACAAATGAAATTCATGCAAAATGACTAACACCATAGGCTTGCCTCTATACTTAACTTCTTAATTGATGACAAAGTGGATTTGGATCAATTTAGGACCTAATTGTTTGTAACATAGGCTCATGGGGATTTGGTATGATATTTTAGGGCAAATAGTGACTAAAAGCTATCTTTGAACCATGTTTATTAACACTCTTACCTTCATAACTCAACCATCTTCACTAAATCTGCCCTTATTCTCCTTTTTCAAACTTTTCCCGGGTGCTTTCTTTCTCTTCTTCAACTATGCCTTATTTTTGAACTCATTTTTGCTATTCTCTTCAATCTAAGGTAACTTTTCTTTTTCCTCACCTGGCTCATAATTTTTTCACTTCATTTTCTCTTCCCCAACTAACCAACTTATTTTCATTACTTTACCAAAACAAGGGCCACCTCAACTTAGGCTTTTAGCCTGAGGTGAAGTACATAATATCTAATCCCTAAACTATGGCCACCATTTGTATCCACCCTCAACTTAGGCTTTTAACCTCAATCAAGGTTCACATGTTCAAGGATAGATCAGGGCCAATATCAAGGTAATTTATCAAATAAGGTGTTAGGACCCGTAACTTAACTTAAACCCCAAAAGTCCTTAATTGGTTCGATTTAATAAAGTTTGGGACCGAATGC